>OZ030391.1:27860233-28107733 GCA_964023965.1 Melinopterus prodromus | reverse complement strand
GAAAGAAAAATCTATCAGCGTACTTGAGTTAACTTTAAAGATCGTGAAGAAACCATTGCTGTTATTATGGGCGGCATGTTTGAAATTATCATTTTAGGTGGTCTTGTAAATGTTAGACGTATGTTACTTGTTCTTTTTCTTCTGTTTGTTTTTGCTAAGATTGAATCGGAGCTGGAATCAACGCTTTTTGAGTATGTCGCATCACTTCAAACCAAGTCTTCTTTTTTTTTATTTTTGTCATGTTTAAATAAGGGGCACTTCCAACATCTGCCTAAAGTCAGCCTGAATACATTATGTTGATTTTTTTTAGATATTTTTTATTTGAAGATGGAATTTATACGTGACAAACGAACAACGAACCTTACCGACAAGTGAAAGCAAACTGCCATAATTTTATTTCAATAAAAAATGATGTTGTTCTTAGTTCCAAATCACTGCAAAAGCAAAATAGTATGTTCTTGTTCGAAAAACAAACAAAAATTGCAAAACATTTACAGCCCAATATAATGGTAGTAAATAAGTAAGAAAACTCCTTCAGAAATTTCAAAATCAAACATGGCGCCCATAAGAAAACTAAACGTAGGCCATAGTTTCTCCACCATCTTTAAAAATAACTCAAGTTCGCAATTGGACTTTTCGTGTCTATGCAATGGAATCGTTTTCTATCTATGCAAACGTCCAATTCAACTGATACTTGATTTTTTGTTTAAAAATAGTAAAAAAACGATGTTTCAAACTTTCACACTATATACTAAAAAAATCACCCTGTATACGATGCTATAAAATCTCTACTGATCCTTTTGACCAAAAGAAAACAAATGTCATTACCAAGTAATTTCATTACACCTTTCATTTCACATTAAAATGAACCGATGTTATCAGAAATGTTGCATAGCCATACATAAAGCAACATTACTTTATCAAAGAAATGCTTGAATTTACTTAATATCTTTGGAGATATGAACAATTGAAAATTTGTAACGATTTTTTTTTGGCCCACAATGTATATACAAGTCGATCCATGCTACGCTTCCTTAATGGTGTTACAAATGTTGTTCTAAAGTTAATATACCCTACCACAGTAAATGTGGGGAGTACAAAAATAAATTACGGAGAATGCGCAGCTATGAGCAGCAAAATATAAGTCGGATTTGTAGATAAACAGTGGAATCATAATAATATGCTACAATGAGTGCAAACTAGTGGAAATATGTTTTTGAATGCCTAACAAAACTTTAAGTTATTCACTCTTCTGTGTCTTCTCGTCTTCTATACTTAATTGTAGTGGATACATACTTTAGCAGGATACTTCTAAATATCATTTTGCGTTATTTATCGGTTAAATAAACAACTAATATAATCCGTATTCGATTTTTGCTACGCGCGTTTAGAATAATGAATAGTGATAGCAACGCACTATGCGCTATTTGGGTTAAATAGGTATGTTTTTATAAATACGCTGGAGATGCATATCCACGCGTGTTTATTGAATTAACCTGTTTAGTTTCATATAGAATACAAAACTAACTGAACTCAAAACATGACTTATAAACAATGACAATTTTTGACAATGACAACTTCGTAGTGTTTTCGATTTAGCCTCAATTTCTACCCGCAGTTTTTATTGAAAGATAGTGAAAAGTCTAATTGTTTCATTTAACGATGCGAAACTTAAAAACTGTTATTATGGTCATCCAAATAGCCCGCAATTGCTTCGATCTGCAATATCAGCTTTATCTTAATTTAATCAGAATACCAATGGAACTTTCACATTCACTCTTTAGCGGCACAAATTACTACCGCTGATCTATTACAAAATTGGAACGACTAGTTACTCATCTAGAATTAGAATGTAACGCAAATGTTTCACCAATTTATAGCACAGACAGTTTTAAAGGAAGTCATAGCAGTATATTATTATACAAGCTTTATAAGACGTCGAACTGGCGTATGAGTTGTTTCCAAACAATCCGAAAATTTTAGTGCCGAAATTCTTAATTCGTTGAAGTAGTTTATTAGAATAAATAGGTAATAATTAAAAAATACATACGATGGCGGAAATAGAAATAAGTTGCACACCACCAGAACTAAGACAAAGTCGGAAGCGACGTACAAAAAAGAATACCTACGGTATATTTATTGACTCTGCCAGAGATGTACAATATACATTTAACTTAATTGCATTTTGACCTAAAGCTGTAAATGTTCGTTTTTTCTAAGCAAGCGCGCTTAAAAATTTTTCTTATTTACCTATTCTGTGTACTGTTATAGTATATTGTTGACTTTAAATGACTAAATTATTTTAAACGACTTTTAGTTATGACTTTTAAATGGCTGTTATTTTGGTAAATTAGTGTGATTTTTTATTCATAGACTTAACTTTTAAAAATATGTAAGTGCGTTTTAATATTTTTTGTTAATATGACAATCGCAAAATTTTACTGGTAGGAAAATTTTGAATTGCCGAAAACGCTTACTTCCAAATAGGTTTGATGAAAATTAGAAAAATGGTATATGTTCCCTGAAAAACCTGAACAAATGTCCGTATACATCATTTGAATGGGGTTTTAAAATTAGAAAAGCGTACTGTGGTGCCTGAACTGTGAAAATGTTGTCAAGGTTGTAAGTTTTTTGTTATTTTATTTTATAGCGTTTGTATATTACGGTTGTATCTTTGTACATATTAGAATCTTTTGCAATTTCTGAGTAATAAATACATTAGAAGTAAAAATGCCAGACTCTCAGAAAGTAAAATATAATAGAAGTAAGTTTTTAAAGTTTTGAACCCGATAAAATCATCAACAAAAATGTTTAAAAATTTTAGACTCAGTTTGTCCGAATTTCTTCTTTGATATCCACTTTATCTATTCCAGTAGTGTGCTTTTAATAAATTACGTAGGGGAGACCAGGGCAGATCGGGACACGGGGCACATTGGGACATACTTTAAATTCACCGTTTGACTTGCGATTAAATCAGCATTCACACAGAATGCGCTTCAGTGAAAGTAAACAATATCAAAAAAAAAATCCACCGCGATAGTGTCGACACTCCGTTTGTTGATGAATGTATCAGTTTTTGGTTAACCAAGTAAGTATTTTCTACGTCTGTTCTTAAGGCTCTATACAATTTTATGCTATATTGTATAATGTTATGTATATTCATACAATTATACATACATTCTTCATACATTACCGCTATTGGTGGCTACCAAATCATAAGCTTAAATTTTCAAGAATTTTTCAAATTCATAAAACTGATGTTGGAGCACATTGGGACACTTCAACTGGGGCAGTTTGGCACAGGGAAATAAGGGAAAATGGATCTACTCGAGTCGAACTTTGAAACTAAAATACTCTCAAATTGACTGCATTCCGGTCTACCGGAAGTCGATATCAGTTTTGTTATTTTATTTTAATATCGCGGCAGTGTTTGAAATTTTATATCTTTGTTGTCATTAATAGATTCAGGCTTGGTGGGCGCATACGTTAACATGAGTAACAATATGGTGTTTACTTCATTATTATAATACAGGATGTTTAAGATTAAGTTAAATCGTCAAAAAGTAAGAAAATCGGAAACCTGATGTATTTTGATACCTGGAAACCAAATGTTGAGTAAAACCACATCATTTTATTTCAAATAACAAAGTTGATATTTGTTCCCATTAGATCGGTAGGGCAGTCAACAGGAGAGTATTCCGAGGTCCAATGTGAGTTTATTAAAAAAAATCAAATACAGGTGTAGTCAACATTACCGGAACAACTAAATATTTTCCAACCGTAAACAATTGAAAAAAAGTATTTTGGTTAGACGGTATTTTAATATTCAGGATGTTCATTTCATTATGACAATTTTGTAACCACTCGATTTTCTTATAGAACAACCTGTATATTTTTAATTTTGTAATTCTAATATTTATTCTAAGAATTTTTTGTATGGATAATTATGTATGTAAATTTTTTTAAATCGTATAAATTATAATTATAGTTATAATATAGTGTTCATATAGTTAATGTTATAATGTTTAATAACTTGTTCTTAATAAATATGTTTCATAAATAATCTTGTAATAAATGCATGTTCCATACTCTCTGGTTTTAGTCATCTACGCACAAACAACACTGTCCAAACATGCCCTTGTTAACACGTCAGTAGTCTAGGTGCAAATGCCATTCTATACCAAAAAATTTAAGCCATTTGCGCGTCGGTGAATCATATTTGAGGTTAAACTCGTCTCTTTTCCTTGTCGGCCGAATATTTGCATAGTAATTTTAAAATATTGTTATGTTGGTTTTGAGGAAATTCCTCAACAGCCATTCTAAGTACTTCATAAAACACTTTGACCTTCAGATGGTCTATCACCCCTCCAATATTGGGGACGTGGAACAACACAGTCTGTATAATAATATAAAAACTATTTAAATTTTAAGGGCAAGTTTTTTTTTTAAACTACCCTTATTTTCGATTTTGTGTTCTTTGGGACATATTTTACTCGATCTGAAATTTAAAGGATTTAAGTATGGATATAAAAGAACAAATTGAGCGAATCCCGCGGAAATTAAAAGTAATATTTTTTGTACATAAATAGGAATACCTGTCCTAGCCTATATATTTTGTTACGTTTCTTTAAACCTTAGGAATACATTATGCTCCTTAAAGGTTAACAGATATAATTAATTTACATAATATGGTCGTCACATAACTGCTTGGGGTTTGCCCAAGTATCTAAAGATTATTTTTTTAGATTGATTTCCCATGAATTCAGTTACATGATGCCCTTTAAAACTATTTTTATAAATTCGTATGCGTAGAATGTTGACAAATCATGCGAAACGCAAATGACGGAAATAAAGACTCCAAAATTTTCCGTCGAATAAATAATGCAAATAAAAACAACCGGCCGGTAACGGTTAAAGACAAAATTATCGGCCGATATTACAACCAGATGGTCTAAGACGATTTGGCACTGTCCACGGTGGTGAGCGGTGTCTTTTTGTTGGTCGCTCAAGCCTCTTTATTTATTGGTCTGCGTTGCGACAACTGTTCTGCTGACAAATAAACGACAACCACTCAGCAGCGTTCCTATTTTATTTGTTTGTACATCGCCAAGGATGTCCGTGACGATTTAAGTCCCCTCTCTTGCAATCTTGTAAAAATGCGCTAAATTCACCCAGATACGGCTTGCGAGCGTCTGATTCCGTACAAAGTACATTTGAACAGGATTACAGGTTACGTTGAAATACCTACCTACTAGTACTTGCATCCATTGTGGGCACATATATTCCCTTACCGTACCTTCCTTCCCGTCCTCACCGGTTGCCAATTTTTCATTCTCTTCCCCTTCCTTTCCCAAATTTATTGAGATACCCTTTTTCAACTGTTTGGATTGTAACATGTTAACATTTAACGTAAACACAAATGTTTACGTCCGTAGCATTCTGACTTTGAGTTATATGTGTGTGTATAAAAGCAATTACCCTTATTTTCACCTCCATTAAAGAGGATGATCGACAAATAGCGATACACATCTTTATTAAATTAAGATTCAAGTTCAAAAAAATCTAAAGCAGATGGATTTTTGTAGCACATTTGGTTGGGCAAATAACACAAATAAAGTCCCCATCGATATTGTGTCTACGTCGCAAGTTATTCACAGTCAAAGATAGCCAAATTGAGTTTTTTAAGAACATCTTGATTGCTATTACGAAAACGACAATAAGCGTTATAAGGAATTTTCTAGATATTTGATTATCTAAAAAAAATTCTATACATAGTTTACGTACGAGTTGGCATTTTCAAGTTATAGGTCTAGAATCTAGATAAACGTCAAGGTCTAAGAGAAACAATGTATTTACGGGTAAACCTTTCCGCTACACAAATCATGAGAGAGCATCATATTTGATAATAAAAAAGCAATAGCATTCAGTATTAACTTGACTAGTTCCAAAAATTTCCATCAGAAGGGTAAGAACCATCTTAACCGTAATACTCCTTGTTTGTTTGCGGAAATACAACACAACCTTTCTATAGTATGTAAATAGTAAAGGACACTAGTTTTGGAAAATCCCATAAAAACAAGGTAGATATTTATCTTGCGAGCAAGTAAATCGACTCACGCACTAAGAGTACATAAAGGTGTGATTTGTTTCAGAAAAAGCTTGACCAGTGTATTGAAAACCTACAGTGTTTAAAAGCTTGAAACTTCAGCTTTAAGGTAACACCATTATTATAAAAATCAAATGGATACGTTTTGAAATGATGTAATTTAAATCAATGTATCAATCCATTTAAGATGGTCCCATACCTGTTCTATGGGATTTAAGTCTACCGACCTCGTTCAGGAACTGGTTACTGGTACGTGAAGTGTGACCACGAGCATTATCGTGCATCAACTCAATGTTAGCGCCTATAAATCCACGCAACAACATGTTCCAGGAGAATTCCTGTAATGTACCGATCAGCTGTCAGTCTTCCTCCTCAGCCTCCTCCAGGTACAAAAACAAATTCAGTTGTCCCTCTACGGAGATGCCAGCCCACATCATACAGGAGCCGCAGCCGTATACAACTCTTTCAGTGACACAACATGGCGCAAATCGCTCACTCGATCGCCTGTAGACTCGAGCTCTTCTGTCACTGCCATGTTTACATATACTGCACCCACCAATGAACAGGACCATGGTTCGCAAAACGTCAGCATTAACAAATCTTGACACACGGCATAACCCGGAAGCAGTTTATTTTCTAAATATTTAACAATGTATTTACGTGCTGAGTGATCCATTCCGCGTCTCAAGTATTTGAACACATAATTGAGCATCATATTTTCTTATGAAAGAAACTACAACAATCAGTTAAACCTTGATATGTCAGGGTGACCTGGAACACAAACTTAGGTGGAAAGCCCACATTGACAGGACCATAACTAGAGCCACCAGAGCAACATGGTCATGTAACAAACTGTTCGGTAGAAGTTGGAGCCTAGCCCGGAATATGATTTACTGGCTCTACACTAGCTCGGCACATACGGATCAATGCAATTGTCTGGTAGAACAAGACATCGGAAAATGCAACCCAAACGAAACTGACAAAACTACAACGGCTTGGCTTTGGGCATTACAGGGGCAATGCGAACTTGCCCTACCGGCGCAATGGACGCAATGCTAAACCTCTCACCTCTGCATATGCATGTTAAAGGAGAGGCTGCTCTCGACGCCATAAGAATAATCCTGGCCGAGAACCTTAAAGGCAAACCAGGCCTACGGCGACTTTAAGCATTGCCAACACGATATGTGGCAATGCCGTGGAAATTCCAAAGGACATGGATATCGACTGTCTACGCCTTTGATGGGGCAGCAGAAGTGCCCCATAGCGCGAATGCACCGCAGAGGGTCAGACAGATCAGCGTCTCCGCATCACTGTGGTTCGCAGACGGATCAAAGATCAAGGAGAGTGTTGGGGTCGGCAATAGTAGACCGTACTTCTGCCAATCTAATAAGCCATATTCTGCAACCATCTTCCAGGCGGAAATTCACGCAATCGTCATGTGCCTAGGAATGTTCCCATAGGAACTTACAAGCGCCTAACATCTACACTACATATGTTCAGACAGTCAGGCTACATTGAAAACGCTGCAATCAAAAGCCCACAAATCCAAAACTGGGACTGCAAAACTACCCTGGAAAAACTTGCAAAAGAGAACAAGTTTTCACTGATGTGGGTTTCAGGGCATTCAGGGATCGAAGGCGACGAAAAAGCCGACATCCTAGCCAGAGAATGCTCTAAGAGTCCCTTCTACGGACCTGAACCCTGTTGCGGTACCTATCTCTAAGAGCCACACCAGGAAGATGGTATAAAACTGGGAAGATAAAGCTAAACGACTTACTGGGAAAGATCACCTGGGATGAGACAAGCTTAGGGTACCATAACCTTCTCCGCCTCCAAGGCCAGACAATATCTCCAGTTACAAAAGTAGGCCATTTACTTTTGTTGAGTATTAAAAGATCTAGAAATTGCCTTATAACGCGCATTGTCGTTAGCTCAATAGAAATTAAGATATTGTTAAAAAAACAAGCATCGGCCATCTTTGACCGTGAATAGCTCGCGACGCGTCATTTTATTGATGGGAACTTTTTGCAGGATATTTGTACTCCCTATCCAAAGATGTATATAGAAAACCAGCTGGAGTTGAATTTTCCAGTGTTATCCTCATCCCAAATTTTCACACTGTTCAGGAAGGAATTTTCAGAAATGATACGTAATAAGAACGTTGTGCACACAACAAATTCGATGTTACTAGGCTCAGTGATTTGGACTAGGAGATGACAAATAACTGTCAACGGCTGTATTTTTACAAATATTGGTATCTCCCAGGGTTTAAAGGATAGGTATGTCCTCCCATTTAAACATGTAACTTTGGGGCCACTTCAAACCATACCTTTCTTTAGAATAATGTCTATCATCGTCATATCAGCACATAATCTCTGATCCCTGATCTAATGATGATACGTAGTATATCTCATTAGACAATACCTTGAGGAAACACCGATACATAGGTAATTATGCTGTTTATTTAAATCACCTCGTCTATACGTGATTATAATCTTTCGCAAAACGCGATTATAAATGCCGTGCATTAAGATGCGATGACTGTTTAGTGGTAGTTATCCTATAACGAATCAAATGATGGCCGTTCAAATTTACGAGGAAAGCAGCAATTTGCCGGCAAACTTATTGAAGTGACTTAACGTTTCTATTGTGGGCTTCTTCGCGTGATTATTCTTAAAATAGACCGTCTTGTCGCTATGGACAGGCGTTCTTTCTCTTTCTGGACTGAACTTTTCTCTATTCCTGCATTCACTGACCTACCGCACTCGAATGCAGTGTGAATGCTTTCGAACGTCTTGTCTTTGGAACATAAGCATGTGACCTTATGCCGTGCCGAGGAGACTCAGCAAACACAAATATAAATGCCGGTCGTTATGTAAGGTCAATTTCACTCCTAGTTGTTCTTCTGGCGACTGAAATTGTCCTCGCCGAGATAGTGTTATATGGCGAAGATCGACGTGGATTCGCATGCTGTTTAACCAACAGTGGAATATAGCTTGAAAAACGACATCGGTATGAAAAATTGGTCTTAACGCAACAATGCCAAAGTAAATAAGTGATTATTCAGTCGAGTTGTTTGACCGACTCGGATTTACGCCGGTGACAGTTGGCAACACTTATACAGTCGAAAATGTACATTCATGCTACTTTGCGATTAGCGGGCCGACTGGAACATGCCCAAAATAACATTACGTAAATAAATTTAGCCCTTCAAACGCTTATGAAGCAGTTGTGTACCAAAAAGAATAATTTTTTCAAATTTAACTAACTAATTTGGTGTATACCCAATAATTATGATTTTATTTCTATATCTTTGGGCTTTACACCAGTAGCGGCTCGTACAACTACTACTAGAAATATTGCAAATAGTTTGCAGTCTTTATAGGTATAAGCGGGATATGAATCCGCATATGATTTGGGAGTCATACGGTATAGAGGTTCAGGGACTGCGGTTAACCCTCTTAGCTAGGGAATCTGAACAGACAGAGTACGTTAGCGCTTTATTGTCGTAGGCAAATGGTTATTTTAGGCAAAAGCTATTAGCCTGGGCAAATAGATATGGAACGTTTAGTTATATTTGTAAAGACCGTTATCAGGCAAATGTTTTTTTTTTTAATTATGTGAGTTTATGTGCAATTCCTGCATGTTAGTTCTCAAATACGTTAATAATAATAATTAATATTTAGTAGTTGATTACTTCTGAGTAATATCGTATTATAATCATCGTGATTCTAATGACGTTACGCCTGATTTGTTGTGACAAGCGTCAATACTCATGAGTGCGGAGATACGGTTTCATATGGATTTTATTCCTCTACAACAAGACTTTAGGTTAGGAATATTTAGTTTCCCTTTAACCGGGAAAAAGTTATACTAGACTGAGAAACACTAAATTTCTGATTAATTATCGACTGAACGATTTTACGCATCGATGCAGATGATGGTATCACGTAACTCTTATTTTGCATACGGAAATACTGCGGAACAAATGCACAACTCAGTGACATTTGGTGTGTTGAAACGTTTTCAATGATTCCCCGATATGCTGCGGAAATTTGAAAATCCAACAGTATGCTGAGTATGCGCACTGCAGTCTCCAGTTCGTCTAACCGCACACATTTCACGGTCACTTGCGATTACGATTACACTCTGTTCGCTAAAACCAGTCGCGTACGTCATCATTTTTCTTTGTATGAATCAATTTGGCATAGAGAAATAAAAAATTATTGCTGCAATGTCATGGCAATGCCTGTCGTCAAAGAGTTTATGTTATACAAATGAGCAAAAGCGACAGAGAGGAAGGAAGAGAAAGCGATCAATTTCTATACAAATTGCTATTTGTCTAATGGCTTGGGCAAATACATTTGCGTAGGCAAATAGCTTTAATCATATAAATGCAGGCTCAATATCTATTTGCCATTTCTGGCAAAAGGCTGTTGCCAGAAATAACCATTTACCTACGACATATATAAGTATTGAAGTATGATATCTATATTTTCACACAGTATACTGTTCTTTAATTCTCTAATTATCTTTAGCATATAATAAAATTATCTAACTTATAGCCTTACTTTATGGCTTAACAACATTATAGCTTATTTCAAGAGAATGTCCATAATATATCGATTTTTAGAAGCAGCAAATTTGTCAATAACGTTTCGATTATAGTGGCGTAGGGTTTCGATTACGTGATTTTCTTAAGAAAACATTGCCAAGGTAGAGTTTGTATTCCTTTGCGGGTTGAAAAGTACCGTTCTGCTTCAGCTAATGCAGAGTTGTTTTTAAGTTTTATTGTTTCATGGAATATTTAACTTGTTCATTATGCAAGTTGATATTCCGTCGGCAGGTGCTGCCCAATTGTGCCGCAATATTCATCTTTCCAAAAAGGGTTTTCTTTGAAATGATTTTAGTGTTTTGCCGATAAAAAACAAATAGTTCAATACTGTAATCTACCATTCATCTGCTTCAGATAATAGATAAAGGAAAAAGCAATTTTGAGATTTTTGACGTCACAACCACTAACCACTAATTTTTCTTATAAATATCAGCATTAAGTAATGTGCTTGTAAATGTTCGGGATTCGCTTGACACGAATTGTTTTTAAATTAAAAACGTAGGAGGGTGTTCAGATTGCAGATTCTGCTAGTAAATTCTGCACCTAATTAATTGTTTCTTCGTAAGTATCGCTTTATTAGTAGTAAGTATTAGTATTAGTAGTATTAGTATTAGTAGTATTAGTATTAGTAGTATTAGTATTAGTATTAGTAGTAGTAAGTATTCCTGCTCATTCACGTGCGCGAGATATTTCAAATCTTAGAGATTCGCTCGCTAGTGAGCTAGTATGCTGTGCTGGTGTCGATTGCAGGCCGTATAGCCAACTTGTGCTTGGAATTCGCGCGGGAAATGCTCGCTGTTTTGGTAAATTCTGATGGTGTTGAATATCTTCGCGAGGTATGTCATTCCAGACTACTTGTACGTCATAACAAAGAGCCTTAAATGTGTTTAGGGGACTCGGCTTGCTTTTTAGCGTTTCAGAAATCTTGGTGGTCATCGTAAGAACTCAACATTGCGTGGGAAAGGCGTCCAAAGAAACTTAAGCTATAAGGTATATTATGTATATACAACCCCGAGTTAAAATCTAATACGGTTTCCCTTGTATAATAAATAACTATTTTTAGCTTCGTAAATGGTTCTTTTATAAGCTATGTGCTGTCATTTCGACATTGCTTTCAGAGTAATGGCTTTCCTGTAGTTTTCCTTTACTCCACGGCAAATGCTGAAAGCCAAACAACTTAAGACGTGCCACAGACGCGGGCTATGATAATGATAAATAGGGCCTACCGACGCCCCCGTAGTGGCGAAAGCTATTGGGGGATGTTCAGGCGTGGATTATTATTATTATTATTATTCGTATTATTACAGAATTACGTGATGTAAAAATTAGTAGTACAACCCTGTCTTTTGGCGCGCATAGTACAATGAATCTGCTTAAGGATGTTTTTTAATATTTTTTATAAATTTTTGTTGAAATTTTTGTGATAATTAGTGATGGGCATAATCGTATTATTTAAAGAATCTATTATTAGTATTCGACTGATTCGCATAATCGTATAATTTGGTTCTCGAGTTATCCTCCTCTAATAACCTAGGTATTATTAATCGATCATCATAATCGATTCTTAATAATCGATATTTAATAATCCATTATTCCTAATCGATAATGAATAATTGAGTATGCATAATTATCAATTATTCAAAATGGATTATCCAGCATCGATTATTCAAAAACGATTATTAAAAATTGTTTATTAAAAATCGATTATTAAAAATAATAATCGAGATATCGCGATATTTTCAAGAATCGATTATAATCCATTATTTTACCGGAATGCCCCCATTACTCTGATAATACAGTATTGACAAAATTCGAGAATTAATTATTTTGTGGTGTTTAGAATTGATTTTACTGGTATCCATCTTTTATTTGATAATATATTTATAATATTTATTCTCAAATTAAACACTCAGCTTCCACACTTATTTGTCATTTGACATAAATTAGTATACCTTTGTTGTCGTAGTGTAAGTATAGAGAGTTTTTCTTCAATAATTCGGATGTTCAGAGGAATGACCACTATAGAGTATGACAAGAAACACTAATTGGCGACTGAGTTTATTCGAATTGCGATAATTAATTACTCATTTGTTCTAATCACTGTATACGTTAATCAATCCACACACGTTTCTATCTTTATCATACACGCATACGTGAATCTACATTATAATAGCCAGCACTTTAAATTTTGCAGTTTCATGCAGCAATGTAAAATTTAGAACTAAAACTAATTGCGAGTGAATTTTATGAAACGGCACAATGCGACGAACGTCTTTCATTAATTAACTCGGGTGACGCAAATTGTAGTTGCTGTAATCCAGTAATTATTGTGTGCATGCAGCTTGTGTGTATCGTTCGATGCGAAGTTTCTCGTTGCCGCGAGAAAGCCAGCAGCGCCAAGCAGTCTGACTTGGCCTGCTGTTGGCCGGAAAGGCGAACCTTGCTGTTCACCGCTCCTCAATGTCCTTGGCTGTTACAACAGCTACGCACTCAGTGGCAGCGGTTCCGAGCGAAACAGTATCAGATTGCGCGGATCGAATGTATGTACGTACACAAAAAAATATCACGTTTGTATGCGATCTGCCATAGTTTGAAACTAACAGTCGTTCACATCGGCCTTACCGGTCAAGCGATCGTGCGTACCGGGCAGATAGTAGAACGAATTGCAAATTCATGAACATCGGAAAGGCAAACGTCGCGTACGTACTAAGCGAAATTGGGTTTGGTCTCATTTGCATTCTTTATGAATATATATTACATTGCGTAGTTTTGAGGGTGCTATTTGAGTCGTTTATTTCCAAAGGCCATTTACACGAATTGTTTGAGAAATTGAGATAAGTATGTATTCCCATGGAAAATCGCCCAAGGAATCCAATGGTGCATTCCATTATTTCCTAAAACTGCTTTAAATACCTCAAAACCTTTTTTGAAAAGTACATTTCTTTGCAGAATCCACCCTAAACTACATAGATTTTGTTCAGAGTCAGTCCTGATTTAAGCGATGATTTCATGCCAACACCCGCCTCACTTCTATCATAACCTTAACACAATACTTTTTCTTTTTTTACATAACCAACTATAAATTTGTAAGCCATCTTAACTTTTTAAACACTTTTTTAGAAATATGTTCTTACTTTATCCTACGCAGCATGATAAAGTATTGAAAATTTAAACAAATAGTCCGCGCCATTCTACTGGAGATGAGGACTTAAGCAGATCCTAGACATTAGCGACAACCAGACACCTTCGATACCGCTAGCCCGAGGACGATATTCTCATCACTCGAGGTGACGACAGAGGGAAAACTGTGAAAATATAATATAATCGTATTGTAATCGTGCCGGAAAAAAATAGATTTTAGCGGAAATTGGTCATTTTGGGTCCCCTGAACATTTTTGACCAAGGTACAAAAAAATGTCTGTGTTGTGTGTGTGTATGTGTGTGTGTGTGTATGTGTGTACCCGATTTTTGTGGCGACGATTCCGGAGAAACTACTAAAGGTATGGGGACGAAAATTCATATTTAGAAGTTTCATGACCAAACTTAGCTGAAAAGCTTTTGGTTCAATAGGTTCCAAAGGAACTGGATGTTTCCTCTAAGCAATTTATTTATGTCTACGACATTTTTTGGTAAAATTAATAGTTTAGCTGCATGAGCAAATTGTATTGGATTGAGATCGCTCGTGTCTGCATCTTAGTTAGCCAAGATTTAATAAATAGATTCATTCTAATGTCGGTAGGTAATATCAAGCGCTGATGTTTTGACAATACCTACAGTCATAAGTTAAAAAAATCTTTAAAAAACTGTCTCATATATGTTTGTTTGTGACCTTTGTATGTTGTTTTATGTTCTCCACGGGCCACGCCTGACAAAATGTAAGTATTTACAATTGAGTTTTTTGGAGTTTGATTTGATTCTCAATTGTGTAATTTATATCTCATTTCCTATAGCGCCTGAATAAGTTATTTAGAAAATACTACTCCGTGGATACGGGCACGCCGGCGAGCAATTTGCGACAAAAAAAATAAAAGTCGTGTAGAAATAAACATCAAATCCAGAGCGACACGCTTATTAGCTAAGCGATCGAAAACGCGCGTCAGAAGACATCTGTAATGGTCACGGAAAAATATACATGCATTCACGAAGTAAACCGATACACAGTATCTTCAGTACGCAGCCCACACAACGGTTTGCGTAAATACTCAAATCGTTTTGCGTAGATGCGTACATTGCGTACTCTGAGTAAGTGTACTCAAATCGGGGGAGTGGATGTAGTACTCTTGCGTAAATACTCAAATTGATTTAAGTAGACGCGTACTCTGAGTAAATCTACTCAAACCGGTTTGAGTAGAGTACTCAAGAGTATTACTTTTACTCAGTACTCACGTACTCGATACTCAAATTAATGATATCTACTCAAGTAGGGCCCCACTCTGCCTCACTAATATAGGCACGTATAGTTCTGTTATTTTAAAAACTTTAGAAAATACTTCTTAAAGGTAAAAAATATTTATTTATAAGAACATGGTAACGTGTTTTATTTCGCTCCATAAGCCGACTACAACTCGTTGTTTCGTTCCCAAAAACTCCATCACGAAATTTTCGTTCCAAACGACGCCAAAATAAAAAGTAAAGGTTGTTTTTTTTTGTATTTAAAATTAATTGCGGATTACAAAAATTGGTCCAAACATACGACGGTTCTTACTTTTCTTCAAAAAATTGGAGCTGCTATCAAAATCACAGTGGAAGACATGTATTTTCGCGTTTCCTGAAAATATTTCTCAGACCTCTGAGGCGAGTTTTGGAAATAAACGACCCATTTTAAGTTACATATAGAGTGTATCTGTAACCAACCACCCATCTTAGGGTTTTTCTTGCTGATATGACGATATAAAGATTCCGGAAAAATGGTATTGATTAAGATGGTAGTTGAAGAATTTCATGGGAGCTGTTTTGATTCCCGGAAAATACCGGAATTCACTACTGAAAATTAGAATTAGTCGAATGTTAGATTAAGTTTACAGTTTTCCAATAACAAGACAAAGACATGCATGATAATAAAGAGATCTTCCTCGATGGAGGTTCGGTAATGATCTGGAAATTAATTTACCGATAAAAGCAGCCGATGGGACCAAATTACCAACGGCCACCTAACGAAAGGAGTTATAGCCCGGCAGAATTCAACTGTAGTGGTGTAGAACAATAAACGTTTTTAACATGAACGTTTTTAATATTCAAGTTCAAGCGTTCTTCTTGATATTGTGTACCTGTATAAAAAAAACACACAAAAACGTGTGACGTGATTGAGACGTGTGGTTGACAGAATCGTAATCCACGTAAAAAAGCTTACGAAATCAGGTGGTACCTTCTGGGTGACAAAACGTTGGGAAAATACTGCCCATTAATAATTAATTGATGTAAATTTTTGCAATTTCTTGATGCGCAAATACGTCATATAATTTATTACACAGAGAATGATCGCAAACAAGCCACTTTACTTTCATTCGCGTAAATTGGGTTCGTGACGCGAATTTCTTGAAAGTGCGAAATTGGCGCACTGCGGGAAATGTTGTCGGAATTTGCGGCGAAAATTGCGAAAAATTCCAGCCGGGAATTGAGAGCACAGTTGTCGGAGAAGTAGTTTCGCGACAGCAGCGTCAGACTGTTGCACAACAATTTTTAATTGAGCGGATTTGCAGGCATCTTAATTGATCGTTGCTCGTTTGTTACACTGTAACAGAATGAGAGATTGAATAACTCCCATCGAGTTGCCTGCACGTTTCCAGCTAGCAGTCGACGGGTAAACTACACCAGACTGCCCGGTATCTCTAAATGGCAAGACGACCAGAATCCACATCTAAACCTCTCTTCGGAATTCTCACCGCTACCTGTCGCTACTTGCGGTAGATTGTCGTGCCTGTATCGAGGGTAATCTACATGTTGCTGTTTCTTATCACGTCAATCCTCATATTCTATTATAAAGCTCATAAATTTAGGCAGATAGTTCTATCTGTTCGAATAGCGAGACTGTTGCTCGCCACACGAACACAACAGCCAGAACAACAACATTTGGCTGTAATGAAACTCGATCAACATTGATTTCAAAATTGAATGATGGTTGTTACAATGTTTGTTTACTCTACTAACTTTAAAGTGGTATATTGCCTGATGAAGATCAAAATAAATAAAATGCGTAGCGGAGACCGGGGCAGATTGGGACACGGGCACATTGGCACACTTTAAATTCAAAGCCTTAATGACTTGCGATTAAATACGCATTCACACAGAACACGCGTCAGTGAATGTAAACAATATCCAAAAAAGTTTCCAGCGTGATAGTGTCGAAACTACGTTGGTTGATGAATTTATCAGTTTTTGGTTAACCAAGTAAGTATTTTCTACCTCTGTTCGTAAGGCTCTACACAATTTTATATGTTATTTTGTATAATGTTATGTATATTCATACAATTATACATATATTCTTCATACATTACCGCTATTGGTGGCTACCAAATCATAACCTTCAGTTTTCTAGAATTTTTCAATTCATAAAACTCATGTTGGGGCATATTGAGACATTTAAACTGGGGTAGTTTGGGACAGGGAAATAAGGGGAAAAGTTCCATTAGCAGTTTTATGTTCGACTATTTCTATCTATATCTATGTTTGGAATTAGGATCTACTCGAGTCGAACTTTGAAACTAAAATACTAAAATTGACTGCATTCCGGTCTACCGGAAGTCGATATCAGCTTTGTTAATTTATTTTAATTTCGCGGCAATGTTTGAAATTTTATATCTTTGTGTTATTAACAGCTTCAGGTTTGGTGGACGCATACGTTAACATGACTAACAATATGATGTTTACTTCATCATTATAATAGAGGATGTTTAAAATTAAGTTAAATCGTCACAAAGTAAAAAAATCGAAGTAACTCAGATATTATGATATGTAGGTACCTATAGGGAAACCTGGTGCATTTTGATACCTGGAAACCAAACGTTGAATAACAAAGTTAATATTTGTTACTATTAGATCGGTAGGGCAGTCAACTGGCGAGTATTCCGAGGTCCAATCTGAGTATATTCTAAAATTTCAAATACAGGTGTAGTCAAAATTACCGGAACAACTAAATAATTCTCCAACCGTAAACAATTAAAAAAATCTGATGTGGCCAGGCACATGACTGTATCATACTATAGATAAAATTAATAGTTTAGCTGCATGAGATTCTATTTGATCGAGATCGGCTATGTCTGCATTAAAATAAAACTAGTGAACTAGACAGATATTTCGATTAAAGCTGCGTTCGGATATTGTAAGTACTCCATTGACACCGGGTACACCGTCCAAATGACCGTACGTGTTATTGAGTATAAAAAGTGCAACGGTGTACAATATCCGAACGCAGCGTATATTGACAGTAGGTATTGTCAAAACATTAGCGTTTGACACTACCTGTCACTAGAATCAAAATATCTGACTATTTTGACGAAATTACAGAAATGGCGGCTCATTTGCAAAATCCGTGAAAAAGTCTTAGAGGAAGCATCCAGTTCCTTTGACCGTTTTTAACCAAAAGCTTTTCAGCTCTAAGCTTGACCATGAAACTTCTAAATATGAAGTTCCGTCCCGATACCTTCAGTAGTTTCTCTGGAATGGTCGCCACAAAACCGGGCACACACACACATACACACATATACACATACACACATACACACATACACATATACACACATACACACATACACACATACACACATACACACATACACACATACACACATACACACATACACACATACACACATACACACATACACACATACACACATACACACCTACACACATACACACATACACACGTACACACGTACACACGAAACACACAAAACTTCTATTACTTGTTTGAGATAACCAGTATACTGAGGCAGTTTTGCACAAGTCTATACAATAGGTAACTGTAATAAATGCGTTTGCCATACTCTCTTATTTTAGTCATCTTCGCACAAGCAACACTGTCCAAACATGCCCTTATTAGCACGTCAGTAGCCTAGGTGCAAATGCCATCCTGTACCATCCAATTTAAGCCATTTGCGCTTCGGTGAATTATGTTTAAACCCCCCCCCCCCACATTTAATGTGGTGAGGGTATATTGAGTTTGATTCTACATTTGTAACACCCTTAAGAATGCGTTGCAGATATAGACTTATATATATATATATATATATAAGGAGGAAGGAAGTTTGTTGGGCAATTCCGTCATACGAAGAAGCAACCTATGACGGAATTGCCCAACAAACTTCCTTCCTCCTTGAATATCTTACCGTCGATAAACCTGTTTTCTATATATATATATATATATATATATATATACATCCTGCTATACATGTGGCGTCCTTTCAAAAAACATGCTTATGGCGTCTACCGGAAGGAGTCGTGTATACAATATTTTCGTTCAAATATACTGTTTCCTATGACTTTCAGTGGTAGGTGACCACATTTGTTTCTTGATTTTCAATCACACACTTTCATTTTGCAATGCATGTGGCGTCCTTTCAAATCGCCGATTATCTGGACTCCGTCCGTGTATAGGCTCACTTCATTGCGCCGCGTATATGGCGCCCACAGTGTATGTTACTTTCAAGCCGCAATGTATGCAACAGCCGACAGTGTTGCCGCAGAAATAGTATGTCTAAACGGTTTTAATGAGCCTGGTACAAGGTCAAACGATTCATGACTTGCGACGCGCTTGTCTCTCCTCGACTGCGAGTAGAAACTAGTCGTGCATTCGTTCTCGTTGGAAACCAATAAGATACTTGTAACACATTGCTTTTTGGTAAAAAATATATAAACGTATTTTGTAATATGTAGATTACGAACACAGGGAGTGTTACCTAATGATCTTTTTAAACGTTATTTTGATAACTAATTATTATCGTTGAAATAAAACAAGACCTCTTGTTCTTTGCACAGTTTTTAATTTTATCGAGACAGGTTTCGATGCCTAGGCATTATTCCAATCCCGGGATCCCGGTATCCCGTTAAATATTGAACTTCTTCGGGATCCCGGGATTATAAATCAAAATACCGGGATCACGAAAAAGTTCAATCTAAATTATTTTCTTGTTTTTATTGGTGAAATGTGGGCACTGAATGAAACTTCAATCTATAACAGCACCCTGCTGATTAGATTAATTATCAAGCATAAGTTGTTCATTTACATCAACATGTTGCTATGATAGGAGGAACAGATATTGCAAGAAGTAGATATACTTGAATATGGAGGCAAAAATAAACCTGTTCAGCTAGGTTAAGTCCGTTTAGTTACCTAGGCTGTATGTAAAACAGAAACAATGTTCCGATTTGCAAGTTTCTTCCAGTTTAAGGATTTTATTTTAAACTGAAAAACAAAATATTTAGGTACGTTTCTCTGTCATGCTTCAAAACACCTCCAGTTTGTGAGCTGTCATAGCGGTAATATTGTCATTTTTTAAATTTTTTATTGCACAATTATCGAATTTTTCGCTTTTTTAGTAAGAAGTTTTGTCAAAAAGTGCACTTAGATAAAATGTATTTTTAAAATGTTGGTTGGGCTTTTGAACTATATTTAACAAAACCGAAAGACATACAAGTAAGATTAAAATCCATAGTGAATTGATGTGTTTAATTAAGTTAATGAAAACAACTCTTCCTTGATGCACGTGTTTATTGTATACTTACTTTCCTCAGTATACATACAAGTAATATTCATTTTATTCATGACTAGAAATTGGATATTTAATATTTTAGGGAGTTGTAAGAAGTACTAAATATTTCATCAATTTTTAACAATAAATAGCACTTTACTTGAAGACTCGTTAACGGGTATAAAAGCCATTATACGTATTTTTTTGTAAGCAATGATTGTTTTATTTAAAATGCACGCAGTTTGTCTATTTGCATAAGCAGCCATGACGTATGAATTCTAAAGTTTTCCAATTTTGTCTTAAAGAAGAAAACAAAAAAATCATCAAAATGTTTATTGTCGTTAATATGAAAATTTAAATTAAATTTGACTCTTACTGTTACTTATTTCTTTTGCCGTGACAATTCTTTAAACATTTTACGAAAAACGTAAAATTTTTGAGGTAATTTAAATTGGAAGAGCAAGTTATTATCTATTAGAGTTTAAATTTTGTTTATTATTGATGTCAATACGCACACTTTGACACCTTCTAAACAGACAGTTTTGGTTTTCTACTTGTAAGGTAAAATTTGAAAACGTTGATCGTATTTCGGGGTAAAAGATATTGTCCAATCAAGTATATTTTAAGTGTAGTGTATTTACTGACTGGATTTGGTAACTTTTGGTATTCCAGGCGTTTTGATCCGGCAAGTTTTGTTTCCGTGAATCTCGGGATCCCCGGATTACAGAACTTTTAATCCCGAAATCCCGGGATCATTATATTTTTCCGGGATTGGGAGCCCTACTACGAGACATAATCTTCAGTCGGTAATCTAAAAAATTTCGTATCCTAAGATAAATATTTCATCATTTGTTACTTTATGTTATTAGCTTTCACATACAAAATAGTAATTATTATAGCTGTTATTCTTTATATGTAAAACTACTGTCCTGATTATCTGAAAGGTTTTTTGAATAGGGGATTAAAGAAGCGTTTTTGCGATAGGTATTCTAAAAACCGATAGATTTCGGAAACAGTTATCATTAAAATTATTAAACCGAAAAGCGATACTTTTTGGGTTGTCGGGGCTCCAGTGTCAATTAGCTGACCATGTTATTCATTCAATTATTTTGTCAGTAAATGTAGACTGCCTAAGGTATTAAAATTACAAAAGGCATCAACATGATAGCAATACAATAAAAGCGGATCAAACATACCAAATAACAGTCGCAACTTTTACGATAGTACCGATAGGTCGAAAAAGTATTGAACCCTGGTTTTGAAGGGTCATAAGTCGTAACCCTAAAGCAACTAACAAACAAATTTGAAATAAAGTTTGTTATTCTTCCAAATAATTTCTACATAACATAACTTTCAAAATAATTTGCCTGCGGGCTACAAGAGCACGAGACAACTGTAAAAATGTACCCGATTTTATCAATTTTAAAGAAATGCTCGTCATTTCGACTTTTTTCCCAGCTGGCCAAAAAAATTCGAACTTTGTCCCTAATGTAAGTTAACTTAACAACCAGTCTATAGATTGGATTTTGTGCATTAGTAAATATCTATAAAGGCAGCAAAAAATTTTATTAAAAAACAAATATCTTAGTACCGATAAGGACGAAAAGAATCGTCTTATTTTACTTAATACGTATATTGGAATAGCATCACAATTGAGTTGTTAGTTAAGGGGACCATTAGCGAGCGAAAAACAACAGCCGATTAGCTTTTTTTGGTAATTATATTACATTAATTGTTATTGTTTTATATAAATGTACATATCTTTATGAAAACATAACAATTTTTAAATGAAAAAATATTCCAAATTGCCACCCAAGGCAGCTGATAATATTATCATATCTATACAACTAGGTATATAAATCTTCAGGTAATTATTTATATACGTACCTAAGTACACGTCAATTGGTGTCCTAACAGTTGAAGTAGTCAAGATTGGACATCAATTCTTTACGATTTCAGACAAAAGCTTTAACTGCACAATGGACAAGTAGAAAGATGTAATAAACTGCGATTTGTCAAAATACACATTAGCATCATAAGTCGTAAAAAAACTTAAAAAATGGAGGGTTTCTATGAAACGTGCTTTCGATTGTTTAATATCCATCAATAAGCAATAAAAGTTCATTTCATGACACGAAACCTGCTACGAAATACGTGCAGATATTTTATTTATCGCAACGGTCAAATTTGTACTATTTAATTGTAGAAAAAACAATAATTAAAGTATTTTTACGATTGTTATAAAATTTAAACTGCACGGTTTTGAAATATGGTCAAACTTATTAATTTGTGTTGTGATCCTTACCGGTTTTATATAGGTACTGATTAACACTTTCTTATTTAAAATTTAATTAGGAAATACAGTTAAAATATTGTTGACGTTGGTACGTCATGGAGCAAACTGATAAAAAGTTGTTTACATAGAAAAAAAAAACAGCAACATCTATGGACATTATCGTGGTCAACCAATGTTTTGATAAGAAATAATATAAAAACAATTAAACTAATACATTTTCCCAAAAATTAATAACAATACGTCTGCTACTTTAAAAATACCAAAATTTTAAAAGACCGACGTAAGAACAAAAATACAACATAGATTAAACTCCGGCTACTCAGTGGATAACCGGTTCTTAATTGTCGCAAACGGTGATCGATTTACAAATCGCAATAAAACGCATATAAAATACTGTGCGAACGACTTAAAATGGTCTTCATGATATATGGAAATCAAAGCGCATGTTTTTTGTTTAGTAATTGCTGAGTTATAATATAAGCATTCAAACACAGGGCGCAATGCTTTTGCAACCGGTAGTAGTCATAAATTGCCAATATTTACAACAATTTAACAAAATTAAAACGGCTAAACAAGTTAACAAACTACCAAACAATTAACATTATACCAAAATGATACAAAACATGAGTGTAACATGAAATACGCAATACATGAAAGCGACCATTAAAGAAAAATAACTCGCTGATATCAGTCGCACCTATGGTAGTATTACTTAATTCGGTTGAGTTATTACAACCTACATTAATAAAAAGCTGAAAATATTAACTCAAACTTTCAGTATTCGATCGCAAGCTCATGGCAGCGGAGATATTTTTTGCAATAATGCGTTTTTTTGCATCGCAATAATGGTGCTGTGTACTAGAAAAAATTAATTTAACATTTAAATAAAATCGAACAGTTTAATTTACCACCTAAATATACCACCTAACCGGCAACCGCACTATGTTGATACATTGCATTAAACGAACGCTGAGGTCAGTCGAAAACACCGTGTACGGCCGATACTATTCTATCTCAACACCGTACAAATGAGGGTGAAACAAACAAAACCGGTTTAGACACCAGTTACCGATGATGCCAAATCAACTGGGGGTCGTATCATCGATGGCTTGGTATGAAGGTATACGCCGTCAGTATACACGTTGCAGCGCCACCCGCGGCGACGGTCAAGCATGGAACTAAAGTATACGAATTTGCTCCACATATTCATATTTATGGCGTCCTCCAAAAATTTGCCTATGGTTCATGTTCACGCTTACGATCACATTTAGCACAGTTTGGCGATATGGCGCCCGTATACGGGCGCCATATCAAAACCGGGCGCCACATGTAATGGAATCGGTCAATTGAAGGACGCCGTATGTATAGCAGGATGTATATATATATATATATATATATATATATATATATATATATATATATATATATATATATATATATATATATAGAGAGTATATCTGTGACCAAGGCGCGAAGTGCGCAGAAACGTCAGATGCTATTATCAACAGTTTTTTAAAATGTTTTGTTAGTGTACGTTTAGTTTAAGTGTATTTAGGTGCAAAACCTGTAAAGCCTCTAACCCCAAATAAAATAAACAATTTTAATAATTTGACAAGGCTAACTAATTTGATTTAATTTTGTTAAACAATACATAAATCATCAAATTACTATATATACATCCTGCTATACATGTGGCGTCCTTTCAAAAAACATGCTTATGGCGTCTACCAGAAGGAGGCGTGTATACAATATTTTCGTTCAAATATACTGTTTCCTATGACTTTCAGTGGTAGGTGACCACATTTGTTTCTTGATTTTCAATCACATACTTTCATTTTGCAATGCATGTAGCGTCCTTTCAAATCGCCGATTATCTGGACTCCGTCCGTGTATAGGTTCACTTCATTGCGCCGCGTATATGGCGTCCACAGTGTATGTTACTTTCAAGCCGCAATGTATGCAACAGCCGACAGTGTTGCCGCAGAAATAATATGTCTAAACGGTTTTAATGAGCCTGGTACAAGGTCAAACGATTCATGACCTGCACCGCGCTTGTCTCCCCTCGACTTCGAGTAGAAATTAGTCGTGAATTCGTTCTCGTTGAAGACCAATAAGATACTTGTAACACATTGCTTTTTGGTAAAAAATATATAAACAGATTTTGTAATATGTAGATTATGTACACAGGGAGTGTTACCTAATGATCTTTTTAAACGTTATTTTGATAAGTAATTATTATTTTTGAAATAAAACAAGATCTCTTGTTCTTTGCACAGTTTTTCATTTTATCGAGACATGTTTCGATGCCTAGGCACTATTCCAATGCTGGGATCGCGGTATCCTGTTAAATATTGAACTTGCTCGGGATCCCGCGATTATAAATCAAAATACCGGGATCACGAAAAAGTTCAATCTAAATTATTTTCTTATTTCTTTATTGGTGAAATGTGGGCACTGAATGAAACTTCAATCTATAACAGCACCCTTTCTGATTAGATTAATTATCAAGCATAAGTTGTTCATTTACACCAACATGTTGTTATGATAGGAGGAACAGATATTGCAAGAAGTAGATATACTTGAATATGGAGGCAAAAATAAACCTGTTCAGCTTGGTTAAGTCCGTTTAGTTACCTAGGCTGTATGTAAAACAGAAACAAAAACATAAACATAAAAAACAAATAAAATTAGTGGTTAATTACTTTCCTGTATTCAATGATGTACTACAGAATATAAAATTAGTAAATACCAAATAGGTATAAAAAACAGCGAACAAAAAATTAAAATAAGTTTAAAATAAAGATACCAATGAATATATTTAACTGTAAAATGAAACCCAAATTGTACCAAAAATAATTTGCTATTAATCGTTGTTCTTAATCTTTCGATGGTTCACTCCAATCGAACGAACGATGTCATTTCTTGTTCCGATTTGCAAGTTTCTTCCAGTTTAAGGATTTTACGATTTTACGATTTTTCGTTTTTTTAGTAACAAGTTTTGTCAAAAAGTGCACTTAGATAAAATGTATTTTTAAAATGTGGGTTGGGCTTTTGAACTATATTTAACAAAACCGAAAGACTTACAAGTAATATTCATTTTA
This sequence comes from Melinopterus prodromus, assembly GCA_964023965.1. NCBI lineage: Eukaryota > Metazoa > Arthropoda > Insecta > Coleoptera > Scarabaeidae > Melinopterus > Melinopterus prodromus. The sequence goes on along the minus strand of OZ030391.1, from coordinate 28,081,926 downwards.
TTCATGGTAAGAAATTGGATATTTAATATTTTAAGAAGTTGTAAGAAGTTGCACTAAATATTTCATCAATTTTTAACAATAAATAGCACTTTACTTGAAGGCGCGTTAACGGGTATAAAAGTCATTATACGTATTTTTTTGTATGCAATCATTGTTTTATTTAAAATGCAAGCAGTTTGTCTATTTGCATAATAAGCAGCCATGACGTATGAATTCTGAAGTTTTCCAATTTTGTCTTAAAGAAGAAAACAAAAAATCATCAAAATGTTTATTGTCGTTAATATGAAAATTTAAATTAAATTTCACTCTTACTGTTACTTATTTCTTTTGCCGTGACAATTCTTTAAACATCTTACGGAAAACGTAAAATTTTTGAGCTAATTTAAGATGGAAGAGTAAGTTATTATCTATTAGAGTTTAAATTTTGTTTATTATTGATGTCAATACGCACACTTTGACACCTGTTAAACAGACAGTTTTGGTTTTCTACTTGTAAGGTAAAATTTGAAAACGTTGATCATGTTTCGGGGTAAAAGATATTGTCCAATCAAGTATATTTTAGGCGTAGTGTATTTACTGACTGGATTTGGTAACTTTTGGCATTCCAGGCGTTTTGATCCGGCAAGTTTTGTTTCCGTGAATCTCGGGATCCCCGGATTACAGAACCTTTAATCCCGAAATCCCGGGATCATTATATTTTTCCGGGATTGGGGGCCCTACTACGAGACATAATCTTCAGTCGGTAATCTAAAAAATTTCGTATCCTAAGATAAATATTTCATCATTTGTTACTTTATGTTATTAGCTTTCACATACAAAATAGTAATTATTATAGCTGTTATTCTTTATATGTAAAACTACTGTCCTGATTATCTGAAAGGTTTTTTGAATAGGGGATTAAAGAAGAGTTTTTGCGATAGGTATTCTAAAAACCGATAGATTTCGGAAACAGTTATCATTAAAATTATTAAACCGAAAAGCGATACTTTTTGGGTTGTCGGGGCTCCAGTGTCAATTAGCTGACCATGTTATTCATTCAATTATTTTGTCAGTAAATGTAGACTGCCTAAGGTATTAAAATTACAAAAGGCATCAACATGATAGCAATACAATAAAAGCGGATCAAACATACCAAATAACAGTCGCAACTTTTACGATAGTACCGATAGGTCGAAAAAGTATTGAACCCTGGTTTTGAAGGGTCATAAGTCGTAACCCTAAAGCAACTAACAAACAAATTTGAAATAAAGTTTGTTATTCTTCCAAATAATTTCTACATAAAATAACAATATAAACTATATAAATAATTTGCCTGCGGGCTACAAGAGCACGAGACAACTGAAAAAATGTACCAGATTTTATCAATTTTAAAGAAACGCTCGTCATTTCTTTTTTCCCAGCTGGCCAAAAATATTCAAACTTTGCGCTTAATGTAAGTTAACTTAACAACCAGTCTATAGATTGGATTTTGTGCATTAGTAAATTTCTATAAGGCAGCAAACAATGTTATTAAAAAAACAAATATCTTAGTAACGATAAGGACGAAAAGAATCGTCTTGTTTTACTTAATACGTATATTGGAATAGCATCACAATTGAGTTATTAGTTAAGGGGACCATTAGAGAGCGAAAAACAACAGCCGATTAGCTGTGTTTCGTAATTATATTACATTAATAGTTATTGTTTTATATGAATGTACATATCTTTATGAAAACATAACAATTTTTAAATGAAAAAATATTCCAAATTGCCACCCAAGGCAGCTCATAATATTATCATATGTATACAAGTAGGTATATAAATCTTCAGGTAATTATTTATATACGTACGTAAGTACTCGTTAATTGGTGTCCTAACAGTTGAAGTAGTCAAGACTGGGCATCATTTCTTTACTATTTCAGACAAAAGCTTTAACTGCACAATAGACCAGTAGAAAGATGTGTAATAAATTGCGATTTGTCAAAATACACATTAGCATCATAAGTCGTAAAAAAACTTAAAAAATGGAGGGTTTCTATGAAACGTGCTTTCGATTGTTTAATATCCATCAATAAGCAATAAAAGTTCATTTCATGACACGAAACCTGCTACGAAATACGTGCAGATTTTTTATTTATCGCAACGGACAAATTTGTACTATTTAATTGTAGAAAGTACAATAATTAAATTATTTTTACTATTGTTATAAAATTTAAACTGCACGGTTTTGAAATATCGTCAAACTTATTAATTTGTGTTGTGATCCTTACCGGTTTTATATAGGTACTGATTAACACTTTCTTATTTAAAATTTAATTAGGAAATACAGTTAAAATATCGTTGACGTTGGTACGTCATCGAGCAAAGTGATAAAAAGTTGTTTACATAGAGAAAAAAAAAAACAGCAACAACTATGAACATTATCGTGATCAACCAATGTTTTCATAAGAAATAATATAAAAACAATTAAAATAATACATTTTCCCAAAAATTAATAACAATACGTCAGCTATTTTAAAAATACCAAAATTTTAAAAGACCGATATAAGAACAAAAATACAATATAGATTAAACTCCGGCTACTCAGTGGATACCGGTTCTTAATTGTCGCAAACGGTGATACAAAACATGAGTGCAACATGAAATACGCAATACATGAAAGCGACAATTAAAGAAAAATAACTCGCTGATATCAGTCGCACCTACGGTAGTATTACTTAATTTGGTTGAGGTATTACAACCTACATTTAATAAAAAGCTGAAGATATTAACTCAAACTTTCAGTATCCGATCACAAGCTCATGGCGGCGGAGATATTTTTTTTTAATAATGCGTTTTTTGCTTCGCAATAATGGTGCTGTGTACTAGAAAAAAATAATTTTACATTTAAATAAAATCGTACAGTTTAATTTACCACCTAAATATACCACCTAACCGGCAACCGCACTATGTTGATACATTGCATTAAACGAACGCTGAGGTCAGTCGAAAACACCGTGTACGGTCGATACTATTCTATCTCAACACCGTACAAATGAGGGTGAAACAAACAAAACCGGTTTAGACACCAGTTACCGATGATGCCAAATCAACTGGGGGTCGTATCATCGATGGCTTGGTATGAAGGTATACGCCGTCAGTATACACGTTGCAGCGCCATCCGCGGCGACGGTCAAGCACGGAACTAAAGTATACGAATTTGCTCCACATATTCATATTTATTGCGTCCTCCAAAAATTTGCCTATGGTTCATGTTCACGCTTACGATCACATTTAGCACAGTTTGGCGATATGGCGCCCGTATTCGCGCGCCATATCTAAACCGGGCGCCACATGTAATGGAATCGGTCAATTGAAGGACGCCGTATGTATAGCAGGATGTATATATATATATTGCATCAGAATTGAAAATTGAATCGATTTAGCTACGTCCGTCTGTCTGTCCGTCTGTCCGTCTGTGTACACGATAACTGACGTAATTTTGAAGCAATTGATCCGAAATTGTAATTTTTTTATTTTTTTTAATATTTTACTGTATTTTAACTTCCGCACGGCTGAAGATAATTTTCTTAGTAGTTGAGGTTAAAATGTCTCTTTTCCTTGTCAGCCGAATATTTGAATAATAATTTTAAAATATAGTTATGTTGGTGTTGCTGAAATTCTTCAACAATCATTGTAGGTAGTTCATAAAACATTTTGACCTTCGCAGGATCACAGCATACAATCAAGTCACCGTTAGGCTATATGTTCAATGTTCATTGATATTTTTCTTCATAAAATTAGACGCTCTATCACCCCTCCAGAATTGAGGATGTGGAACAACACAGTATGTATAATAATATAAAAACTATTTAAATTTTAAGTATATATATCAGGTATAGTCTGGAACGACAAAGAGCAAGATTTTTTCGATAGATATACCGGTATACCTGGTATACCGGATATACCGGTTCAATTTAAAAACGTATTTTTACTTTATCATACGCAGTATGTAAAGTATTGTAATCGTGCCGGAAAAAAAAAATTGGGATTTTAGCGGAAATAGGTCTTTTTGGGTCCCCTGAATATTTTTGACCAAGGTACAAAAAAATGTCTGTGTGTGTGTGTGTGTGTGTATGTGTGCAAACGATTTTTGTGGCGACGATTCCGGAGAAACTACTGAAGGTATCGGGACGAAACTTCATATTTAGAAGTTTCATGACCTAACTTAGAGCTGAAAAGCTTTTGGTTCACAAGGGTCCAAAGGAACTGATAGTTTATTCTAAGCCTTTTTCAAGGATTTTGCAAATGAGCCGCCATTTCTGTAATTTCGTCAAAATCGTTAAATAATAAATTAAAGTAGAGGAAATTTTGAATAATTTATGCTTATGACATTTTTTGGTAAAATGCATAGTTTAGCTGCAAGAGCAAATTCTATTTGATCAAGATCGGTCGCATCTGCATTGATATGAAACTACATAGTAGCCAGGATTTTGACAAATATTTTTTTGTGGTGTCACACTCGAAAACAGCTGATTTCATCAGAGGTTGGAGAACCGCTATGGAACGTTGCCGCTCTAGTGCGGCAAATTACAAAATGTTGTGACGGATGTGACATCTACAGTGTCATGAACAAATATAAATCTGTCAGAATTTGAATTAGCTTTTTACTTTATCAACCGCAGTATGCTAAAGTATTGTAATCATACCGAAAAAAAAATTAGATTTTAGCGGAAATAGGTCTTATTGGGTCCCCTGAACATTTTTGACCAAGGTCCAAAAAAATGTCTGTGTGTGTGTGTGTGTATGTGTGTGTGTGCGTATGTGTGTACTCGATTTTTGTGGCGACGATTCCGGAGAAACTACTAAAGGTATCGGGACGAAAGTTCATATTTAGAAGTTTTATGACTAAACTTAGAGCTGAAAAGCTTTTGGTTCAAAAGGGTCCAATGGAACTGGTAGTTTATTCTAAGCCTTTTTCAAGGATTTTGCAGATGAGCCGCCATTTCTGTAATTTTGTCTAAATAGTTAAATAATAAATTAAAGCAGAGGAAATTTTGAATAATTTATGCCTATGAAATTTTTTGGTAAAATTAATAGTTTAGCTGCAAGAGCAAATTCTATTTGATCGAGATCGGTCGCATCTGCATTGATATGAAACTACATAGTAGCCAGGATTTTGACAAATAGTTTTTTGTGCTGCCACCACAGAAATGTCTATGGCTGTCACCACGCTGTCACACTCGGAGAACCGCTATGGAACGTCATCTACAGTGTCATGAACGAATATAAATCTGTCAGAATTTGAATTAGTTTTTAAACTTGACATTTCGTAGAAGTGGTATCAACCTAACATTTTCTATACCGAGATATAACCATTTTTGAATTTTTTTTTAAATACGTATTTCTCAAAAAGCAGCATAAAAAACGTTGATGTCACTCCTGCCGAAACTACATAGCGCGAATCGCTCACATGCGACGACGACGCTCCGTCATCGGTGACGCGCCGCATCACCGATCGTTGTGCTATTCCGTACTTTCGGCACTTGTGAGATAAACAACTATTATTCTGATGACAGTAGGTAGTGTCAAATGCTGATGCTTTGACAATACCTTCGGTTGATACTATTGACTATCAAAATATCTGTCAAATCCTGGCTAACTAGTTTAATTTTAATGCAGACACGATTTATCTCAGTCAAATAGATCCTCATGCAGCTAAACTATTAATTTTATATATTGTATGATAAAGTCATGTGCCTGGCCACATCAGATTTTTTTAAGTTTGAAAATGTGATATTTGTGTTAAAAATTTTATACACCCTGTATAAGACATAATAATGAACTTAACGGCATTTTGTTTGTCCATGTTGATGAGTTGTACTCACCAAACATCAAATTGGTATCTTCAATAATAACCAAGATATTCACACTGTGCCAATGTGCCCGCCAATGTGCCCCGGCACATTGGTACAAACAGCAAATTGGTAAGAAGTGATTACAATTCGAAAAATAATTTATTCAACTTAAAATTTCCAGTGTATATACCTGAATAAATGTATATAGTAAGTATTATTGCCATTACCAACCAGTTATCGTGAAAAATAACGCAACTATATGCGGATGTCAAAATCCGTCTCAATGTGCCCCAGTCTCCCCTACTATAAAATTGTAAACTTGTAACACTACTTGTAGTCACCTCGATTAAAAGTGGCCATGGAGACGGAAAACTTAAAAACATGGCAAAACTGATAATAAGCTTAAACTTTGAATACACGGCCGGTAACCATATGTCAAATTTTCAACATTAAAAATTGCGGATGCAGTATGCCGACGTAAATGTAAACAAACTCGTATTCGCGTTAAATTAGTTTTTGCGAAAGCTTGTCAACCGCCCAACAAAAGAACGTTTTGAGAAAACATTTAAATTTTAGACGCGTAACGACATTTTCGACCTTAATCTTGTCCACTCAAAGTTTTATCCATATCTCCAAACTTATTAAGCTTATCACAACTGATGATACGTCATTTTAAAGACGAGAAATGTGGGTAAATAATGGAGGAGGTTCAAAAAGGTTCCGAAAATCGAGTTACTATTGCGCTTCGAGGGCTGCTCGACTTTAGGCTGTGGAATCGTTAATTCCTCGAATTGTCACATGTTTATTGTTTACATTGTATTATGTTGTTATTACATTCTAAAATGTTGTGTAATCAATATACGAAATAATAAAATTATTAATCTTTTAAAATTTTACAACAGAATGTACCTTAAAGAAAACAGGTGAGGTTATCAATTCGACACGTATGTACAATACAATATATACAATAAGGCCAGCTGGACCAACATTTTCATTTCTCGAGAAAAAAAGTTATTCTTTGTTTTGTCCTAAAAATGCCATAACAAAAATCAGATTTTGATTTTACATACAAAGAAAAAAGGTGGTTGCAAAACAAAGAAATTATTATTCTTTTTTAGTTGAACTTAAAATGTCAAAGGGAAAAGTCGTTTAAAATTTAATTTTATGATCAGATATCAAATTTAAATATTATATTTAAAATATCACATTTATTCACAATTTACAAGAAGATAAAAAGCAAATATTATTGATGTCCACGGAAACGTCAAACACAGGTGACGTAGTAGAGACTTAACATAGAGTTTATTTTGTTCAATATTAAGATATTAGTAAGTATTTTGCCGATATGCAATTCAGGTCTTCAACAGAAAATACCCGGTGGTATACGTTTCTGTCATTTGTGTTAGCGAATTGGTGAACAAACAGGAGATTTCAAGAATTCAAACAAAAACGAAATGACGATGATGATGAAGGAGAACTGCTGCTAGTAAACATAAGTAAAATCATCAATGTATAGAAAATGGCGATATACTGGCGGGTTGTAAATTTTAAATAAATTAAAAATTTCAGCCACAACCTGGATTTGAACCAGCGAGCACAATCGTCTCATCAACTGAGCTATTGGGGCATAGGACATATTTTGTGGCTGTAATTTTTAATTTATTTAAAATTTACATCCCGCCTGTATATTACCATTACCCATACATTGATTATGTTCGTATAGTCATCTTTAGTTATAAGTAAAATCACAAATCACACAAAATCAAATTAGCAGGAGATGATATTCTTCGTCTGAAATTCAGTTTGTTAATGGAAGAACAAATGAATGCAGATAGTTTTTCTTCTAGAAAAATTCCTTTTTCAGCTAGGCGACGTTTACCACAAACAGAGTTGTCAACTCACAGAACTGCAGATACACAAGAAAATCCAAATTTCCGATTTATTCAAAAGTACAAAAATGTAAAGGTTTTGTGTGGGATTTATTATAAGAAAATCATTGGCACATATTTATTGACAGAACTATGAATCATAACACTTACTCAGAGATGTTGGAAAATTTCTTGCTGCCTGCTTTGGGTGATTACAGGACAGATGTTCCCTCCATTCTCAACACTACGATTGTGCTGTCCATGGCGCATTACAAGTTAGACAGTGGTTAGACATTTTTCCAGTCGATAGAGTGTACGATTCAACGTAGTAGAATGGCCACCTCGGTCCCCCGATATTACGCCGCTTGACTTCTTTTGAAGTCAAGCAAAAGGTGTATGGTAATAATTTTAATGTCAATATAAAAATAAATCAATGTCAAACAGAAATAAATCAGGATACAATTGGTTTAGTTTATGCGGAATATAAAAAAAGATTAGAAAAGTGTACAGCGGTGGGAGGGCAACATGTGGACTAATTGTATAATTTATTATTCTTCGAATGTTTTGTAAATTAAATTACGAATAAAAAAAATCGATACAACATTAACATTTTTGATATATGAGAATCAAATTAAATCTAAAACAACTTTTTCCTATGATATTTTAAATTGAACTGTAAAAAAAGTTTACTCTTGTTTAACAATTTCTTGTTTTGTAACCATTCTGTATGTTAAATTAAAATTCCGCTTTGGAATTTTTTTTGGTATGCGCAACTTTATCTCAATCCTTGTTATAGCTCTTCAAATAAAGTAGATTGCCATACCTGAGACTGAAAAGACCATAATATAAACTTAAAATTATTTGAACAACTATTACAAAACTGTCTAAACCAGTTAAAGAATGTTTGTAATCTTATTTTAATTTTCTGGTCACTTTAGACATCCTGTATAAGTAACAGTTGTGTTTGAATAACACAGCTTTAAATTTGTATGTATATTCCATACAAAACTCCCATGTATCAATTTCACAGGATATACAAAAATAGAGCTCTGCTATAACAAGAAATAAATGATCCTATACAATAAATGCAATTATTATTCGTAACAATCTGATAATATTTGTAATGAGTGATGATAAGCAATCATTTCTGATAAACTCAAATTAATCATTCGATTGCATATCAGCAAAACTTTGAGCAGTTTGGTGTTGAATTAGTTAGTATTTACAACCAAGACCTACGTATGAATTTAATAATAAATATTTTATTTATAAACAATGACAATAATGTTTTGTTGGTATTTAAACTTATCACATGTATGTACTATTTAACCTTAATGTCGAGTAGTAGATACGTGTGAACCAGACACATACAACAATTAAATCGAATAAAGAGCAAATGAAAGTACGTGAAAATAAATGTGTCTCTTGGGGAAGGTTATTAGCGATTAATTGCCTGGCAAAAACGAGTGACCTTAAATCAGCTCAACGTGCACATAAAAAGCCAATTGCGTGCACGTTGACGTTAATAATCTGTCACATAATTGCAATTCAAATCAAAGCTTCGTGCCATCAACAGACAAACAAACCACGCATTTCCAATACGTACTTCCTCCTCTAGTGTATATATCTAACAAACTAATCAAAAGCATAACCGGGTACCTAGAATCCAATTACAATTAAATTCCAATTTAATTGTTGATATTAAATTACTACGGCGCAAACAGCCTTTTTTCTGCTTTAATTGTACCAGTTACTTACGTTCCTATTGAAACTTTGACCAATATTTATTTATATCGAATGTGGTCACGGTGGATGAAATTTCAAATTTCGCCAGTGTTCACGTGATCACTAAAACATTCGACTTTGGTCTGCGTATGTAAACCAGCACACCCCTTGAATTATTTCTGGACCGTTCTGTCATTTCTATTTTCGGTTTTGCTGAGGTCAGATAGGACCAATAAAAACTAACCTCCTGATAAGACCGCTTGTGTGCGTACACGATAACCGCTCTTATCTCTATATATTATTGGCTTGTTCGATGAACGCTGACGAAATGTAACCAGCCAATGAGCCACACCTTCCGCCTGTGTTGGCGACTGTATGTCTTGATAATACTGTTGTGGTGCTTCATTCAGAATTGAGTGTTTTGAATGTTCTTATAAGGATGTCATCTTACTTTTATATATTTATTATTGTAATGGACTTATAATTCTTGTTACTTATCCAGCTCTAATGGGTGATTATTTCGAACCTTTGTGATTGATGATTGATGTCGATTTGGTCTACATCTACAGTTAACAGAAGTTTTGATCTCACGCATCTCACTACCCCCGGTCACCCACTTTCGATTTTGATTTGGCACTACTAATCTTCAATTCACACATTTAAGTGTTTAAAGGTCTATTCATGCACCAAAAAAAATAAAAAAATCCAAGATAGAGCCAGTAATGTGTTATTAATGCCCAACACGGAAAATGTTGAGTTTCATTATTCTATGGCGCTCTCAAATTTCTCCAATGTTCAACGTTTTTAGCATTTTACCGCAAGACGGTCTCGATTCCGCAATTTTAACGTCTGTACAAATTAATCGTTATTATATTCTGCACAAAAATCTGATGTGGCCAGGCACATGACCATATCATATAATATATAAAATTAATAGTTTAGCTGTCTGCATTAAAATAAAACAAGTTAGCCACGATTTTACAGATATTTTGATAATATCATATAAATACAAAATGATATAAAGAATGTTGGTAACAGCAGGCGGTTCCAACACTAGCGTTGCTACATATATTTCTATCTCATCCGACGTACTGCCACTGGACACTACGCATGCGTCAAGTTCGTGGACTCGATTGGTTGGATTGGAGCCATAGGCACACCATAGGCTGCCACAGTGCTGCCACCAGCTGCCACATGTATAAGGTTATCTATGGGCTGTCAGTGGTTTGGCGTTAGTGAGCTGCCACACGTATAATGTTATATATGGGCTGTCACTGGTTTGGCGTTAGTGATGCCGAATATTACCGGCTAACGGCCATGGTAATACCGACCGCGCACTTGAAGCTACATTAGCGCCATCTGTGGACGGTCCTAATATCTACTAGTCACGCATGTGCAGTTTGATCCCGGGCACCACATCGATAGACAAACAATATATCTCAGTCTCACATTGTTGGAACCGAGACTACACATTGTCGCTATAGGACAAGCTCCGTATAATCCCTAATACGTATACTTATGGATAATATTGACAGTAGGTATTGTCAAAAAACCGCCTTTGATACTACTGTCAGAATGAAAATAATTGTGAAATCCTCGCTAACTAAGTTTTAATGCAGACACGATCTCGATCAAAAAGAAATTTGCTCATACAGCTAAACAATTAATTTTACCAAAAAATGTCATAGACATAAATTATACAAAATTTCCTCTACTTTAAGTTATTATTTAACTATTTTGACGAAATTACAGAAATGGCAGCTCATTTGCAAAATCCACGAAAAATGCTTACAGGAAACATCCAGTGTTTTTTCAGCTCTAAGTTTGGTCATAAAACTTTCGTCCCGATACCTTTAGTAGTTTCACCGGAATCGTCGTCACAAAAATCGGGTACACACATACATACACACAGAATTTTTTTTGTACGTTGTTCAAAAATGACCAGGGACCCAATTCTCGTCATCTTTTTGAAGCGAATGCGTGACTTTTCGAATGGAGTAGGGATATCACCGGTTGCCCTCTGGTTCGTATCTAGGTTGTTGCTAATAATAATAACGCACGCGCCACGCCCATACTTGTCAATCAAACGTATGGGAACGTATGGGCGTGGCGCGTGTGTTATTGTTCTTAGCAACAAGCAAACTTGCTCATAGATACGGGCAACCGGTGATATCCCTACTCTATTCGAAAAGTCACGCATTCGCTTCAAAAAGATGACGAGAATTGGGTCCCTGGGGACCCAAGAAGACCTTTTTCCGCTAAAATCTCAATTTTTTTTTTGGCACGATTATTAAAAAAGGTAAATTCCACTTTTTATTCAATGCAGTGGTTTGTAAATTGAAACGCCCCTTTCCAGTTGAAGAACCACATAATATAATAATAATATAGTATTATTAATAATAATATAATATTTTCATTAATTCGGTATGTATTTCTAATCTCATAAAATTGCTGGCTAAAATTGCAAAAAGATGAGTGTTTTGCGGTAAAATCTGAAACACTGCAAACGTGCACGTTACACACAACGAAATGTTGTCTCAATTCAAAGCAACATTTATTAATCCAAAGCCACGGTTGTTTTATATTTATATACGCAAGAATATATATCGTTCATTGAACAAAACCGTTGTTTTGACCGGTAATCTTACTTTAAGATTGTATAATTTTAAATGGATAATATACTTATTTTGGAAAAACAGGTTTATCGACGGTAAGATATTAAAGGAGAAAGGTTATTTGTCGGGCAATTCCGTCATACGAAGACGCAACCGTAGACACGTGTTTCGGACTATTAGTCCTCATCAGTACGGTATAGCCAAGGAGTAAGATGGACACTCAATGGAAAAAACACTCAAATGGAGACCATAAGGGGGGTGCCCAATGTCGCCAATTGGTGCTTCAGTCACAACATCTTCAGGATTCGAAGACAAGATGTGACGTCGCGCCGGAGGTGACGGACACCCCAGGCCCACCATAGCCCATGGAGGTATAGATGGAAAAACAGGTTTATCGACGGTAAGATATTAAAGGAGAAAGGTTATTTGTCGGGCAATTCCGTCATACGAAGACGCAACCGTAGACACGTGTTTCGGACTATTAGTCCTCATCAGTACGGTATACCCAAGGAGTAAGATGGACACTCAATGGAAAAAACACTCAAATGGAGACCATAAGGGGGGTGCCCAATTGGCGACATTGGGCACCCCCCTTATGGTCTCCATTTGAGTGTTTTTTCCATTGAGTGTCCATCTTACTCCTTGGCTATACCGTACTGATGAGGACTAATAGTCCGAAACACGTGTCTACGGTTGCGTCTTCGTATGACGGAATTGCCCGACAAATAACCTTTCTCCTTTAATACTTATTTTATTTGACTTAAGAATTTGTTCTTTTAAATCATAAGGTTGGGTAGTTAGATTAATCAGATCACATTCTTGGATTTAAATATGAACATGTTATTATGAAAGCAATAATATTTCACATAGTGCGTTTGAACGGAGAGGTATGTATTCTCTTTTTAGTTATCGTTGTCCTGTTCGTATGCTGTAGCTACATTCAATTAATACCCTTTGACTGTAAAATATCTCAAATTTAAACGAAAAATTAAAAGATCTGTACGATTTACGAAGTTCGTTGCTGAACTTTCTTGGGTGCGGAACGCACCCGTTTCGGCACCCTTAAAGCAAATGTTTAGATTGTTTTATATAAAGCAATATTCTTATTATGTGTTGTCTTAAAACAAACAAATTATGTCAAGAATTTTATATTCTTAACATTAGACAACTATTTCTCTGTGTGTTGGTTATAGGGTTCCAGGATCTATCAAAATTTGCGGACGCTATAGAATGTGAAACTCAAGTCGTTCCGCGTCGGATCCCAAAAGGGCAATTATATTGGATTTATTTCCTTTCATAGCCGATTTTTCGACTAATTTGAATGTACCAAATGAATCTAACAAGAGTTAAATTTAAAGTCTTCCAAAAATGCAATAGTTTTTGGAATTGCAAATAAACGCGTGCTAATATTTTTTATTAACTTTTCTAAGCAAATCTTCATTGTTATTGTAATTCAAAACTAACAAATGGTTTTTACAAATGAATGTTACTGTTGAAGCATTTGTATCACTTTTGAATGTAATATGATACCAGGTTTAAAAGTAAACCATTCTGTGACAACGCGTAGCGGAGTGGCATAACTTTTCTGACAAAATAATTGTTCTGTTGAACTCGATAAATAGCTATTGTTCAACATGATGATTATATTTTCTTTCAAATTGTAAGCAAAATTGCGCATTGAGAAAAAGTCCTTCGATCGACAGCACTGCCGGATATCGACAAATGCATCAGTGTCTTCCTCAAATTCTGTAAGTCCCCAAGTACATTATTCCTCATTTCCTTGCTTAGGTTTGACGGGCAGCCATTTTGTTTGAAATTTCTTAACTATAGAAAAAGGTGGCATTACCTTTTGTACAGAAAATATTACGTGCTCTAATTTTGAAATTAATTATAAAAAGTTTACTGCGGTGGTATTGATGGAACATATTATTTAAAATGGCTCTATAAATAGAAGTCTAAGAAGTCTAGAAGTCAAACTAAATCTTGATTTCTTCACTACAATCTACCATCTAAACGATAAATGTACATAAGAATATTTAAATTGAATTCTTGAAATTGAATCCCACCGTGTGTTCACTGTTTATTATTACTGTATGTTTAACTGTTCCTAAAGTGAACAATAAAGCAGATTTTATTTATTTATTTATTTATATCATAGTTTTTCAATAACAAACTTTAAGAGCACTGATTATTGTCATGAAAAACGTACATTATCCTTCTGATTTTTGTCCTCCTTTCCTCCCTATGATTGTTTTTGAGGTGGTGGTAGGGAAGCATCGTTTCCATTTGTTTACATGTCGGCATTGTATGTTGCAGTTAGGTATTAGACTCCTATTCAAATTATATTATTTTGCATACAATAATCAAATAAAATATGTATGGGAAATGGTTATTAGCTAATCATTGACAATTGATTAAGCTTGTCGTAAAAAAGTAATTCGATATGTATTATTATAGTGTTCGCGTTCAACATGACGTTCAACAGGATGAGATCACGATTTATAAATTGAATTGAATAAAAACAATCTGTGAGACGTAGAAAAATCTAATGTACAAAATTTCGAAATTCAATTGCGGAATCCGATAAAAGTCAATTACAACTCGTGATAGCGTCCGGATTTATAAATACGAATTACAAGAAAAGTTATTAATTAAACTTTTTAATTGAATTTTTTTATCGTCCCGTTGACATCGTGACGGCCCCTTGTCGTACAATTACACATATTTTAACGCTTCGATTTGTAAACAATGATAATAATCATTAAAAATAATGTCCTTTATATTGTTTAAATTTAAACGTTATGTGAAAATGGTTTACAAGCTTTAATCCAAACCTGTAAGATATTGATTAATCCACATGAAAAAAAAAGTATGTAGGCGTGCTATATGATCCTATATGCAGTTCCAGGCCTCAAATTTATCACTAGCGCGGTTCAAGTTAGGTCAGAAAAGATGTAATCCACTTAAAAATACAATTATTGATATCCGCAGCTGTTCTAGATAGTTTCGGGTTGTGTTTGACGTTTCATGTTTTGTTCCTACACAAAAAGACAACATTCTAGGTATGATACACTATTTTATTTTGTTCTCTTATATGCTTATCGTTTTTTTTCTTGCCACAGCAGCACTGCCAACATTGGCTTTCAATGCAATTTTTGCATAAATATTGTATATATACAACATATTAAGGCCAACGTGTCTGTGTTGAACTCGATAGTTATTGCATCATTATCAAGTTTTCCGTTTAGTAAGGAATGATAAAAATAGAAGTAATAAAATTAATATCTGCATGTTGCTTTTCAGTATGTGTATATTTTATTGCTATGATAACATGTTGAGATAGATCGACAGAGTTTCTTTGTTTATACTAGTTATTAGCGCTTAACATATGTATTAGTATCTAAATTTATTTGACACTATGTTCGTAGTTTTCTCATTCCGTCCGTCAACAAATTTGGTGTTTCAAAAAGCTTCTTGCAGTCAACAATGCTCCAGGAGTCGTGTTGACAAAACAACCTTATTATCAGGGCCGTAGCGAGCAAACTGGCGCCCGGGTCACGCTAATATTTTGCCAAACAAATTATTGACAAATGCTTTTTATGCTTTAAAACTTGTTAATTCAATTCAACTTTGAAAAATATCAAAGCATTTGTTTAAAAACTGCAAATTTACTAATGACTATATATCCATGGTATTCCATTCATGGAAAACAAATAGTAGCAAATTATTTACTGGCAGTTGGTTATTTTGGAGGGCTCTGAAGCCAGAAATAAATTTTATAAACAAGATCGATAATTTCATTCTAGAAAAAATAACAGAAAAATGAACTTAGAAGATATATTTTATTGAGCCATAGATACTTCGTACCCAATAATATCTAACATTAGTTTAAAAACTCGCATAAAGACACAATTAAAGATTCTGCTTCCGTTAGAAATTATTTCTTTACTACGACCATTTACGTCTTAAACTGAGCATTCTTTTTCCATGATTACACAGAACCGATCTGCGAGAATCAAAACTCAGCCAGTGAAAAAGAAGATTATACGAAGGAGTTTATCTATCTATCATTACTTGATAGTTTAGAATTAGAGGCGGAATAGTTTTTAAGTACACATTTTTTCATTATTTATTTATTTGGTTGTTAATTTGTATTTAATATCTTTTAATATCTACCTACAAATATATTATAGGTAAAAATTACTTAACTAACGAGTAGCTTTCTTTCAAATTTTACGTTCATGATAGTAATAAAAGCAGAATATCCCATACAGGCAACGTTTCAGGTAAACAAAATAGTTTTTGAAGAAAAATTAGCAGTAGGTACTGATTTATAATTATAACTACTCGTCCTCGACCACGTTTTCAATAATTCAAATATTTTTTGAAAGTAATCGTCCGCCATATGCGCCCGAAATTTAGATTTTTTGATCTTTTGAAATCTTTTGAAATGAGTTCAGATACATAATCAGCTACCATAAAAACCCTCTAAAGGCAAAGTTTCAAATAAATTAAAGCACATTTTAAAGGGATTTTCCGCCATATTGAAACCACCATTTTGGTTTCGTCAGTTTAGAGCTCAGATTCGTAGTCAGTGACCTCAAAAACTCCCAAAATACACGTTTGAAGTAAATCAAAACATATTTGAATGTAGTCGTTCGCCATATTGGATCCGCCATTTTGTTTTCGAAAATTTTTAGTTTAGACTCATAATCAGCGACGTCAAAAACACAAAAAATGCCATGTTTTAACTAAGTCAAAATATATTTTAATGTAGTCGTCCGCCATATTGGATCCGCCATTTTGTTTTTCGCAATTTAGAGTTTAGATTTGTAATCAGCGACCTCAAAATCCCATATATACTAAGTTTCAGAATTTTGGCCAATTGTTCGCGAGTTCAGACCACTGTGGCGCTGGCTGGACGAATGAAATTTTGAGAAGTGCTAATAACCAAAAAATGCGTTTTTGTGATACACCATTGAAATTTTAAATGGCATCCTCTATTATGTGTATGATATTTTCGATCAGGATGATATTCTGCACACAAAAACATTACATTCATTATTGTTTATCACCTAAGCAATAAAAAAATAATTTTTTGTTTATTAATCTAGGTGGCTATGAATTAGAGAAAATAGTAAAAAATTATCAGAGAAACACTAACTAAACTGACTTTAGCCGACATTTTGGTGTGCTTTTGGTTTTTACTCAATTGTCATTTCATGGGTACACTTTGATTATTCGATAGAAAACATAGTGTCAAAGGCTGGCGTTTTGTCAATACCTACTGTCAATAGAATCAAAATATTTGTCAAATCTTGGCTAACTAGCTTTATTTTAATGCCGACACGACCGGTCTCGATCAAATAGAATCTCTCTAAACTGTTAATTTTAGATATAGTATGATAAAGTCATGTGCCTGGCCACATCAGATTTTCTAAATAGCAATCCAATATTTTCTTACTGATAATGATAGATATATTAAGATGTCATAGATAGGCGGTTCATCCAATGCATTATTTGACAAACCATTGAAGCATTCTAAAAGTGTCTGGCATGTTATCGAAAAGACCAAGCACAATTATTTAAATTTATTACATTTTATTACAATGTTATTAACTTTATTCAGGTTAAAATAATTATAATAGAATAATTGCTTAATTGTACAACACACATATTTCTAAATAATAATATACATATAATATCAGTAGGAATATGTTATATTAATGCTTCTCTAAAAATATAATGTAAATAAATAAACAGTTCCAGTAGGCTTAGATGTTTTCAATATATTAATGTTGGCCACTACTGGTTTGTTCCCACCGCTCCCTTAGTTGTCAGCCTGTTCTAACAGGCTAACTAATGAGCTGACCCAGAAGCCAGTTATATGTGACTGTTTTCAGAAACATTTAACTGATTATATAAAACAAAATCTGTCAATCATATCAAAACTTATATATTTCTCTTGTGGTGCAGGTGCAGAACAAAAAGAACTTATCGTATTATAAAAAAGATTTTGGGTTAGATGCAGAATGGCATTGTTTGTATGTGCACATGGAAAAAACTCATGCGACGGTATAGGGGTGACAACGAAGCGACTAGTGGCTAAAGCCAGTCTTCAAAGACCACTTAATAGCCAAATACTTAATGTGGAAGATATGTTCTCATTTTGTAATAGACACCTACCACTGGTAAAGTACATCTTAGTGACAAAAGAAGAGGTTTCAGAACACAAAACCGCCCCTTATCATAGAGTTCAGAGATCTAAACAGATAAAAGGAACTAGAAGTTTTCACAAATTCTCTCCTCAACCAACAGAAGGTGTAATAAGATGTTACATCATATCAACTTCAGAAACGTATGAAGATCGCTTAGTTTTATAAGTCTCTTTTGTAAAAAATGACATAATTGTTATGAATAGTATGCTATGTTTTGTATTTACTGAGAATTTTTAATTAAATTTGTTTTACCGTCATATGATTTTGCTCTCATTTTAAAGGGCTTTTATTCCAAACACTGTGCAATACACAAGAATATTTTTAGTTATTATGAAACCTTATGAAAAGTTGAATTAATTTTGAAAGCTTCAGATTTTTTGTCCTGGTACCATCAAAAATATTTGACATTAAACATCGTAAAAATAAGAAATTTTGAAATGTCAATAGCTTGTCGTGAGTAGTGAAAAGAAATAGGAAAGCTTTTTTTTATTATAAGCTTATTAATATTGAATTATAAACTTTAACTTTAATAACTTTAAGATATTTGTTTTAACAGTAAATAAGCGTAAACTCTATGCATTATACACCTAACAGATAGCTTGGAATGTGCTTAATCGCGTGGTTTTTATTTGAACTCTCTCTGACAATTTCAAACAAAGTTATTTCGTTTAACGCAAACACATACCAATGTCAAAAATGTCGGTTTCGCTGTCACAAAACTGGTCGCCATTTCTGAACTGAATAAAATATTTTTAAAAAAAAATGGTTCTGCACTCCCAGGAGATAAGAAATTTTAAAAATAATTAATTTTTTTCTAAAATGGTCAAGCGACCAACTTATCTTTTTCTGGACCATTTCAGATGGATTGATCCTTTATATTTAAGAATGCAGGCAAGATGTTATAGTTATCAACTGCCTTTCGTTTTCTCATTGCTCTCGAGATAACCGCGGACGGAACCTTATGGAATATTCCGTGTACTGTGTGTTTATATCTGGTATTGCATTCAATATTTGTCGTCTGGCCTCAGACGTTGACCGCTATATTTGTCCCGTAAACCTGCATTAACTCAACACAACGAAAATTTATTGCCATATATCTCAAGGCGCATAATACGCTACATAATACGATATTATCCGCCTAACACCATAAGTATCGCCCGATTGCGGTATTTCTAACCGTAGGGTGATTAATATATGTTTACGTGAATCTATATTAGGTTGCTAATATTGCCCACTTAGACTGATTAAGGTGCCGCTTAGTGTTAATAAGCGACACCTTCGGCCAAATATATGTTTTGTTGGGTTTCCAGGCCATCAAACTTGGAACGAAATTATATCGGTGCTTAGAGATTTCGGGAATTGGTTATGATATTATTTTAAAGTGGTGGTATCTGGTATGCATATAGGTACTAGTTTTGTACAACACTAACTATTGTCTCTTTATTTATAGGTAAGTACCTGCATATTAATCGCCATGCATTTCTCTATGTGGTAAGTAATTTTTGCACCAGCACTGATCAAAGTTAAAGATGTGTAGAAGTGAAACTGAACTAAATATTGGCCATCAAAAATTATTTGGAAGCAACTTCGTTGGGCGGCGATATTATACTATATTTTGTGAGAGATTACAGTAGAGTATAGAATAGACTCACTAACGTGTAAGGCATTATTATTTCAATCGCATTTTTCACTTAATTATTTATATATAGCAATCTCCAATTTTTTGTAGATGATTTTCATACATTCTTAGCATAAAGATGTTACTGAGTGTTAAATGATAAAATAATATCCGATATTGCATTTCATACAATGTGGCACACTTTAACTATCTTTTTACGTTCATTAACTTTTTAATGTTTTATTCAAAACCCTCTCAATTTGTAAGTTTGAATTATTAAGATTAAAAAAAGAAACAGTTTTATTTTGTTTTACTACAATAATCTGCACGCGTTTATCCGTTATATTTTTTCAGGAAGTGTTGCCACGATTACTTCAATTGTTCACTGCTGACCAAGGATAGTCATTTGTCTTAGATTGTTAAATTTTAACAAATTAAGTAAATTAAGTATGTGATTTGCTGTGATATCTAAACTCAAATTATTTGATTATTTATTTTATTACGGGTACATTCTAGTGTAAACTTTTTAAATATTAATGATTTTTTATTACGTAGTTTGAATACACAAGATTTAAAGAATACACCATAAAATTTCACAAAAAAATTCGAAGAATTAAAGATTCCACAGCCTAAAGTCGAGCGGCCCTCGAAACGCATAATAACTAATCTTTCAATATTTGTAAGTAACTTTCTTATAATGTACCCACATTTCTCCTCTTTAAAATGACGTATAACTTGTTGGGATAACCTTAATAGTTTTGGAGATATCGATAAAAATATGGACTAGTGTAAAAGTTCGGGAATGTTGTTACACGTCTACAATTTAAACGCAGTTTTCTCAAAACGATGTTTTGTTGGGCAACTTCGAAAATATTGTGGAATTGATTATTTATCGTAAAAATGTGGAAAACATTTAATTTTTGATGAAACCTGTTTATTTCTAGTTTACGCAAGCTGTGAGACAATCTATGAATGCATGCCTAAGGATTTTTAAGTCTGCCCGTTAGTTTAGCGAAATCGTGGCAACCCCCCAACAAAACAAGGTTTCGAGTACTGCGATTAAATCGTAGACGTGTAACGACATTCCCGAACTGTTACGTTCTTTTAAAGATGAGACCTGTAGGTATACTACAGAAAATATTTTCTTGTTAATATAGAAAGATGTATTTAAGGGAGTTAAAACTCGAGATATAATCGTCTTCTGGGGTCGCTCAACTGTTGGCTGTAGATCGTTAATTTTTAATTCAATTAATTAAACTAAATACTAATAATAAAAAATAAATAATAATAAATTGATCAAATTAATTTTTAAATGTTGTGCAATGAAACTATGCATTAAAAAATTATTAATTTTTTAAAATGTTACACCAGAATGTACACTTAAGCCAATAACTGTGGTATGTAAATTTATTGTAATAAAACTTTTTGTTTGATATTACATATTAAATTGAACTTAATCTCGACTTTGAACCCCTTGTGACACAAGTCAATATGTTGTACTGATTGATCTCAAATTAGACACCATTTAAGTATGTATATAAAGACACAGAGTTTCTATAGGAAGTTGGTGTAACAGTTTCTCACAATGTATGCATAACTATCAAAAGTATGAAGGGGTTTTAAGTATAATTAAGGGGGTTTACAACTAGAGAATTAATGTAAACTTGAAACAAAAGTAACACCAATAAATGAACCATAATCAAACAAATAACATGCAATAAGTTTCACTTAGATCAGCCTCTTTTTCCGTTTTCTATCATATCGAGGTCGAGGTTAGATTAATTATCAAAGTAACTGATTTCCGCATGCCACTGAATTAAACTGACACATGCCATAATATTTCTATTTATTATACTCAATATTGAGTTATCAACAACAATGATCTCTATTGTAACACCGCTACTGCTGCTGCTCTTTGCAGATTTAGTACTTTCGCAACTATCATAAAACTAGATGCATTATGTACTGCTGATTGTGTACACGTTTACTCATTAAATTGCATTATTTTCATTATCTTCTGTGATTCTTTGTATACCGTTTAAACACTGAATATTTTTCGTTGGATTGTGCCATTTTCCATAATTTTGTTCTTTTTCCCGTAGGGACATTTGTCTATTGTGTAAGTGTAATATATTTTTACTTTATCATACGCAGTATGTAAAGTATTGTAATAGTGCCGACAAATTTTTTTGGGATTTTAGCGGAAATATGTCTTATTGGGTCCCCTGAACATATTTGCCCAAGCTACAAAAAAATGTGTGTGTGTATGTGTGTGTGTGTGTGTACCCGATTTTTGTTAATTCGATTCCGGTGAAACTACTAAAGGTATCGGCACGGAACTTCATATTTAGAAGTTTCATGACCAAACTTAGAGTTGAAAAGCTTTTGGTTCAAAAGGGTCCAAAGGAACTGATAGTTTATTCTAAGCATTTTTCAAGGATTTTGCAAATGAGCCGCCATTTCTGTAATTTCGTCAAAATAGTTAAATAATAAATTAAAGTAGAAGAAATGTTGAATAATTTATGCCTATGTCATTTTTTGGTAAAATTAATAGTTTAGCTGCAAGAGCAAATTCTATTTGATCGAGATCGGTCGAGATCTGCATTGATATGAAACTACATAGTAGCCAGAATTTTGACAAATATTCTTTTGTGCTGTCACACTCGAATACAGCTGATTTCATCAGAGGTTGGAGAACCGCGATGGAACGTTGCCGCTCTAGTGCGCCAAAGTACAAAATACAAATTTCAAATAAAATAAGATCACCAATTTGATTGTTTGTTGATAAGAAATATCAACCCGTCTTTATATCTAATTCTAAAAACGATAAATTGAGAAGATAATAAATAAAGTATAGCGATGAGTGTAGTTTTATTTTAGTATGTTGGTACGGATGTACATCTACAGTGTCATGAACAAATATAAATCTGTCAGAATTTGAATTAGCTTTTTAAACTTGACGTTTCGTCAAAGTGGTACCAATCTAACATTTCCTATACAGAAATATAACCATTTTTTTATTATTTTTTTTAGATAAATATTTCTCAAAAAGCAACACAATAAACGTTAGTGTCACTCCTGCCGAAAACTAGATAGCGCGACTCGCTCACATGCGACGGCGACGCTCCGCGTTCGGTGACGCGCCTCATCACCGCACGTCGCGCTATTCCACTTTCGGCACTTGTGACATAAATAACTATTATTCTAATGACGTAGTGTAAGTAGTGTCAAATGCTGATGCTTCTACAATACCTACGATTTATCTCAATAAAATAGATTCTCATGTAGCTAATCTATTCATTTTATATATTGTATGATAAAGTCACATCAGATTTTTTATATCGCAGTCGCAACTTATGAAGATTTTTTGTTTTTTAGGTTAATTGTTTTGTGTATTGTATTTAACACAACATTGAGAGAAAACTACACACTTTTCGTAAAAGAAATTTTACCTATGATAATACCCTACGAAAAACCTATCCCACCGACAGGAAGTCTCTCGCATGTTCCTTTTTTAAGATAACGTCTGACTATATGTATTTTATTATCTTGTTAGTCTGTGTTAGTCTGATGATGCCTTGGGGCGAAACACGTAACTAACTTTCTAGCACAATGCTCTCCCATCTGAGCTACAGAGTTCTATGACAAAAAAAGAAACGCAAAGGTCCCTGGTTCAAATCCAGGTTGTGGCTGTAATTTTTGATTTATTTCAAATTTACATCCCGCCTGTATGTCACCATATACCTATAATATTACTTTGCCAATATGTCGGAACCTGGACAGGTTCTAAAAACTATGATAAAAAGCCATATGAATTCACCATTTTGTTTTTTGGTTCATTCCAGTATCTGAATCTGTTGTACAAGATACACAGTTTGAAGTAAAATGTTTGCAATTTGATATGCGGTTAAACTTTGCAGCAAAAATTACTTGATTTGTCTTGAGGGATTGCTGCATGTTCAGCCTGCATGGCAAAATACAGTTTTGCCAGCGATTATGATCAAAAAATTATTCAAAATTTTACTTAAAAATTGTGTTTTCAAGAAAAATTCAGATATTGGGATGAATAAAAAAATCTGCTGTGGCCAGGCACATCGTTTTATCATACAATATATAAAATTAAAAGTTTAGCTGCATGAGAATCTATTTTATTGAGATAAATCGTAGGTATTGTCAAAGCATCAGCATTTGACACTATAATAGTTATTTATGTCACAAGTGCCGAAAGTACGGAATAGCGCGACGAGCGGTGATGCGCCGCGTCACCGAAGGCGGAGCGTCGCCGTCGCACGTTAGCGAGTCGCACTATCTAGTTTTTGGCAGGAGTGACATCAACGTTTATTGTGTTGCTTTTTGAGAAATATGTATAAAAAAAAAATAAATAATAATAGTTATATTTCTGTATAGGAAATGTAAGGTTGGTACCACTTTGACGAAACGTCAAGTTTAAAAAGCTAATTCAAATTCTGACAGATTTATATTTGTTCATGACACTGTAGATGTGACATCCGTACCAACATACTAAAATAAAACTACACTCATCGCTAAACTTTATTTACAATTTTCACAATTTATCGTTTTTAGAATTAGATATAAAGACTGGTTGATATTTCTTATCAACAAACAATCAAATTGATAATATTATTTTATTTGAAATTTGTAGCCGCAGTAGAGCTGCAGGACATATTTCCGCTAAAATCTCTGTTGATTACATCAGTCATCACTCATCATTCAGAACCAACTGAACTGTCTTTCTTTTCCTGTGTCATCTCTTTACGCTCCTTTATTATCCATTTGATATACTCCTCCATATTTGTATCCATGAACAAAATATGCAGTAAATTTTAGCTTAAAAGTGCTTCTCTTTCTTGACCCTCTGTGAAATTATTATTCTATCTGCTTTATATACATAATTTGTTTTAAATAATAATACCAAACTCATAACACGTTCTGTCTAGTAACTACCGTATGGTCGCGAAGGTGGCAACGACAGAAGAAATGTGCGTTTGATTAACGAACATTGGTATGCGGCAGGCCGAAATATGTGCACCTGTGCGGCAACGGTCCGCTCCGTCATAAAATGGAATTGCAGAAACAATGGTCGATCGGCCGTAAAGCGCGGGAATACGGCCTGTTCGGATAATGAAGGAAAGCCGCGCGCTACTCTAAAAATAGACATGGACAGAACCAGTTCACGAAGATCAAGAAGCTTATAGAGCGGACCAACTATGATAATGTGCGGTACGTGTGCGGGGATATGCCATGGCCTGGCATGCCGGGAGGCATGATCTCGACACATACAGAGCAACAGGTGTGCAACCTAACAGATTGCAAAATAACTAAATAGACTCCGGCCGCTCCGGCCGAACGAAACGTATCGCGTACGGGGAAATGCTTTTCCATACCCTCTCGCATCCGTTTATACCGTGGATAAAATTGTCAAGTTTATGCGCTCGTATAAACGTAGTAATAGTTGTAAGCGTGTATCCGAATATATTTCATTCATATCGGTACCTTCGGGCCAGTTGCTTAACATAAATTGACACCGCATTGAGGTTGCCTCTCACCAAAGTATAGTTACAATTTGACTACTGATGGTAGACAGTCTTGATAAAATAGTCTTTTGATTGAATCAATGTTCATTTAAGCAGAAGTCTACCAATTACCTAGTGCTTTGTCGAATCATATAAAACCTTCGACAGTCTGTACCACAACAACACCACTACAACAAGCAAACGTTTGATGACCAGGTCAAAGAGGACACACGGAGATCTACTGTCGCATGTACTTGTTCTATTTGTACCTTGGAGAACATCACACTGGTCGACAATATCTTGGTAACTTTATTGATACTATATGTTTTATATCTATGTAATATCATATTATAAAAAGTTTCCCAGTAGTCTCACTTCTGAGAAATGCCTGAAAATCAAAAAATTGCATTCAGGTACACAATCTATTTTATTGCCACTGAAGCCTTGTGAACATGATCTACACTTATTTTTCTGATGTTTTCTATCTGTTGTGATGCTGAAGGAAATTTTAGTAGTAGGCACCTACACAGTATATTCTTTTGCCAAACAACAATTGTTTTCCTATATAGACAATTTACCATAAAGGCCATGAAAAAAAAAACGGTTGCAGAAGTATTGAAATAAGTCTTCTACTTTACTTTTACTTTGTTTTATACTAACAAACAAACAAAACTATTGAACATATTGGTATTTCCTGCGATATGTCTAAAACAAAAAATACTTTATAATACAAAGAATAATGCAGAAAAAAACCTATCAGAGCACGTTGCCTATTTTTTCAGTTATATCGCCACAAAAAAATGCAAGAGTACATTTTTTCCGCCAGTTAAAGTTATGCATAGCATAATGTGGCGCGGAAAATATGAAGACATGAGGAAATCTCTGAGACCATTAAGTTATTTAAATTCGATTACTAAAATATACATTTTTATGAAAAAATAAATTTCCGACTGTGAATTGTTACTCACTTATGCCGTCATCAACACTTTTTTTAATGGCATATTTTTTTACTGGATTTGATAGATGTATTAATTGCATTATTAGTAACGAAAACGGCATCTCATTAGGAAACTTTTGAGAAAAGACAATTGAAAATTGTAAAATATTGATTGATTATATTTTATATTATTATATATTTATATTATTATTATTTTATTATTTTGTATGTATTTTTAGGTATTTTTTTTATGCATGGGAAACATGATCACAATTATAATTAAAAGCTCCGGCGTTGTAGGGTATTTATTTAAAATTCAAAGACGACATGTTTCGGGTCTATAAATTCCCGTCTTCAGGCCACGCGTCATAAAACTAAAAGGCAATAAGATGTCATGTGGTTAAGTGAGATTAGGAATACTTTGTATTCATACGTGACACAATAGTTCTTCAAATGACACGCATTTTGTTGTACCTAGATCGTGAGTTGTAACGCTTTGCGGGAAATTGTAATCCATGTATTCCTAACATCATTTAACCACATGACATCTTATTGCCTTTTAGCTTTATGACGCGTTGCCCGAAGACGGGAATTTACAGACCCGAAACATGACTGCCCTACAATTTTTAAAATTTATACACTACAATATCGGAAGCTTTTTAATTTTATTCACTATCAACTATCCAGCGGATTGGAATCATATCCTTATAGGAAACATGGATTTTTAAATGGAATATAAAACTGGGCTTTTGGTGGAAATGACGGGCACAAAAATGTTCTATTGTGTAAGGTTTTCGAAAAACATGATATAAAGAGGTATAAAGGGGGCGAATTTGGTAATTTGCAAATTTATAACAAGTGAACCCATTGTTCTAGAAACCTGAATAGGACCACATAGTAAATCAAAACTACAAACATGAATACTTTTACTTGAAATCCAGATAGTTTGTTCAGTTTGGTTCTTTTAAGTATTTACACCGATCCTATATGTTATATGCGGACGCAACCATAAAAGAAACAACACAAACGCAATAACCTGCCGTTATATGCAACTGTCAGGCTCATATTCAGCAAAACGAAATCTATAGAAAATGACGTAAAAAATAGTATATTATTCTATGAGCAAGTAATGTAAGCAATTTCTCATGAGAACGAAGTTTGCAGCACTCGCCTACGGCTCGTGCTGCAAAGCGTTCGAGTGAGAAATTGCCATTACTTGCGAATGGAATACTATACTTTTTCTACGACCATGCAACGAAATTTTATAAATTAATTTTTGTGCATATAGGGACAGCTGTATGTCACTATGACGGTTTACAGGATTTTGACAGATTAAAATTGTTTGGTGCGCCTTGTCACTTAGCGACGTTGTCAATGCCTTGACAATGTCGCTAAGCAGTGTATCAACAATTTGGAAATGAAAAATCCAGAGCTGTGATTGGTTCTAAAGCCGTGAGGAATGAAATATTTCTCACTACTGGCGGGGTATGAGGAGCCAGGAATGAAATATTTGTCATGTGTGTGGGGAATGGTTAGTATTACTTATCATAAATTGCCATGATAATGAATGCATTTCTCAATAGGAGTAGAAAAACAATATTTTATATCCTACACGATGCGAAAATGTCGTTTTCGCGTCCTTATGGAGACACGAAAGATGCTATTTGCCAGCCAACACCAGCCCGGCCTGTAATGGACACTTTTCGGGGCTAGCCCGGAAAATGCAATATCTCTGTCCAATCAAAACACAGTTTCGATTCGGTTTGACGTTTGTGATTAAAACGTCAACGGATTTTATTTGTCAAAAGCCAATATGTCAGAGATTAGTCTTTAGAAACGGGTGATTTTATTACGATATTGTTGTGTAGGATAAAAAATTGTGTGCACCACGCCCAGAAAGTGGTTTTCCGGGCATCAAGAGGTGCCCAGGCTCGCTACGCTCGCCTGTGCAACTCTTCTCTCGCCCGGAAAAGAAGCACTTTCTCGGCTTGGTACACAATATACTATATTTACGTATTTTATTATTTTTATTTTTTATAGATCTTGCTGTAAATGTCACCATGTATCCATTTATCTCTTGTTGATATAGCAGCAAGCAATCAACCTGGCATCGCATGAATAACTTTTAAAATTCGATTCTAAAGGATGTGTTATAAGCAGAAAATAAAACACAAAGTGCTTTCCAATGTTTATTTTTGGGGGGCTTTCGGCTACTAGTTTCGAATTACATTCGTCATCAGGCCAAGCTAAAACTAAAAGTAGACGTCAGCATTGACCACTATATCCATACAATACAAATGGTAACAAAATGTAACAAAAATCATAAACAAAACATACCGTCAATGCGATAAAATTACAAGAAATGGCGTCCTACATGTGAGGTTAGGTCTAGTCATAATGACGTGTAGACAACACAGGCAAATCAGCGCGTTTAAACCACTGCAAAACAATAACCGTGAGAAAAGACGTTTAAAATTTTCTCACTCTTCCATTAGGTACATCTTTTTGGATTTTTTCAGCTCATGAAGGAGTCTGATATTGTCTGTGTTTATCTTATGTCTAGTCTCTTGTATGTGTTTGAATACACCTGAATTTCTCTCCTTTATATGTTCTTTAAAGCGGATTTTTAGATTAATGATGTAAATTAGATGTAATTTTGCATAATATTTGGGCTACAGGGCAAACCACAATTTCACCAGAGCCTTGAGAAGTGCCCAGCCTCACCTATGCCTCGGCTGTGCATCTCTTCTCTCGTCCCGGAAATTAATCACTTTTTCGGCTTGGTACACAATATATATATTTTTTGTGCCCGAAAGTAGATGCTTAAAAAACTGTATTTGGGTAGGTACCATCTTACCAGTGTACTATGGACCAATCTTACTACTGATTCACTGCTAACTGATTCTATGGACCAAGAGATCGAAAATTTGGAAAAAAATTCGTCATCTCCTGGGAGTATTGTAAACTACGCATTAAAAATATTGATAGAGGGGTATGTCGCATTGTAAGAATTAATAATGGCGGAGTGATATGGCGACCCTACATGTAAAAGCTATGAATCTGCTATCCGAAACTGACATCCTATGACATTCAAGCTCCCTGATCCCAAATCTCATGTCAGATTATGTAAATTGAAAATGGTGGATTCAATGTGGCGGCCCAAAATCTAAAAACGTTTAGATTCACATGAAACTTATTTCCTGCGACATTTGAGCACCTTGAATTCCAAATCTAAAGTTAGATTTTCAAAATTCCTAATGGCTGGCTTAACATGGCACACAAAGTCTAAAAACTGTCGGATTTGCTTGAAACTTTTTATTCTGTGATATTTGAAGCTGCTTGCTCATACCACATCTGTACCAGCTTTGCTCTGCCAAAACCTTCCGGTCTGTCATTACATAATTAGTTATTTACGGTAACGTGACTATTTTTCCTAGTCATCTTGTTTAAATTAGCAGCATATCCACCAAATCAGCGGATATGAAAGGGCTCTGCGGTGTATGTGAAAAGAAAATCGGGCAGATGAAGAGTAGGAAAGGCGTTGTTTGGCGCGGGTCGTCTCGTCTCATCTCTTGCCCACACCGCCAGCACCGTTCCACGATGCTTACCGCGGTCGTTTTCTGATGAGTCAAAGGCGGCTTGTTAAAGAATAAATGATTGGCCATAATAACAGGCCTCCGGCTCCTCGGCAAAAAATTAACGTATAACAACTTCATCGCCGTTGCTCCGTTGACTGGTCCACGCGTGTGTGTGAGTGTACGTACGTGTAGGGTAGCCACTCGGCTCTTCCTTTCGACTCGTACACCGGTGTGCGTGAGTGAACCACGGAGGACCACACCGAGTGGTTAACAAGCCGGCGATTTCATAGATTACACCGGTAGGTCATTTCACCAACATGAAGATATATGCTCCTTCGTCGACCACCATGCCGAAGGAAATGCGTTCCTCGTACGTGTACGCAAGGAACACCATGCACTCTGCTTGCTCTTATTTATGCGCGCTCGCCTGATTTTTATTTCTTGCATTAAGTATAATGCCTGTTGAGTTATGAATAGTATCGTGCTGGTATTATTATTTTATTAAACATTTGAATTTTTTATTAAATATAACCATTCAAATCATACAATCAAGTTAACATAAATTAATGAGCAACTCGAGAGGGTATTTGACTATTATTTGAAAACCATCTTAGTGAGTTTATTCCGTCACTCTACTTTGTAAATGCATTATTTTTCGTAATTATTTCCACAATATTTCATAAAAATCAGCGTCAGATCACAAAAATTCCCGCCAAGACGATAGTTTCTGTCCAATCGGCGCATATGCACCCATATGGTCTGTAAGTCGTCGTTTGGTAATTGTGTTGTTTTCACAAGTTCTACATAAAATGGGTTATAAATGGTGTATAAATCCACAAGGCAGAAATATGTCTAGAAAAACTCCGGATAAACTATTTGTAGCTGTTCCGCAAGATTTGAAACTGCGAAGAAAGTGGTTGAGACTGGCTCGTAGAAATCCAAATGAAATAAATAGCGTCAATACAAGTGTTTTTTTGTTGTGATGATTACTTCGACATAAGTAAAACTAACTAGAATAACTAACTAACTAGGTATAATCTGACAGTTTAAGGTTAGGACTAACGTAACCTACAAAGTTAGGCTCACATTGCACTTTTTACACGTTGCTTAGTTTCCGTAAAAATAACAATTATGTTTAAAGGAGAATCCCACCATCAAAGCGTTAACCTTCGGTAGATTACCACTAACCGCTTTAACAAAGTTGTTTTCTATTGTTTGTAAATTAACGTAGTAAATTCAAACGGGGGATTCATAAGCGTACTATCGAATGACGTCACTGGAGACTGAGCCAATTACAGAGCGTTTTCAATCACGTGATAGGACGTGAATAAAATTCAATTTTAATTTTGGTTTTTAATAGAAATAAAGCATTTTTTAAAAGTAATAACAAATAGTTTCCTTAAACTGTAATCTATTGGGATGACTATATTACAAGCCATATTTTGAACACAGTCAAATACGATAGTATGTCCTAGTCTACTAAATGGCCAATATTTTGTTCCAAATGGATAGCACCGGTCTGAAGGGGGTTAAAAGGGCTGACACAACAGCCTTTGGATAAGTCATGGCATACTGGTCAACTAAAGATTACTACTGGATCAAATTAGAAGACGAGAATACTTAATTAATTACCTATTTCTTGCACCTTTTTTAAATCAGACATATTTATTTCAATCAACATTTTCTAATTTCTGCACGCCTCAGTTTCCATCTTGGCGATGTTGGTATAGCCTACATACATCAAATCCAGGCTGCATCTCTTTAGTCTTAATATTCAGATAGCGTATTCCTTCTTGGTTCAGCGTAAAACTCTGTACCAAAATATTGGAACCGCATATGCGTTTACCATTTGTTTGCATCTTTAATTTTCCATTGAAACTCAGACTTTAAAACATTCCCTACGCTCAAATGTATTCGCCTATAAGCTTCGCCTTCATTCGTTTATCATTTATCATTCGTTAGTTAATTAATACTAATTTTCCAATACGAGGACGAGTTGCATCCCGATATCATCAGACGGTTGTAAAAGGATATAAATATGGAGTTGTCGTTTTATTCAAAACGTTATTACATGATTATCGATTTCGGGGCTCTTGTCCCCATCTTCGGATCAAATAGTCTAATAAAAGCTGAATTAAAATTTAGCAACTGGTTACGATGTACTCGTTTAAAACATTATTCCTGGCTGCAGGTTTACAGTTGTAACGTCCGGGTTTGTGGCAAAAGTCGTGTAAAGTCTTTGAGAATGATATCGTCGCTCTAGATCGACTGGTAAATCTATTCATACGTGTTCTATTATGGGTTACAGTGGTCACCACCTGCAGAAGTGAGGTTTGATTTCGAGTACCCACGGTACCCACACACAATCTCGAACGTTCCAAAAATATATCAGTTAACGTTATAGCGTTTTTAAAGTTACTAATCAATTGCGTTCGAACTGACAAACGACAAACTATATACGAAGTCATATACGAGCATTGACTGCATAATTTTTGACAATAGTAAGTATTGATGATGGTGGTGTCCACCGTAACATGTCTACTGCTAATTAAAGAACTTTGCAAGGATCAAGCAGGCGTCTATTTACTTCAATATTTCTTTATATTAGACCGGTTTCGGTATCATTCAAAATATTCTTACGTAGCTCTTGTTTGGGCACGCCTCTAGGTCACGATCGAGATGTAAATAAAAGTCATACTGTTGTTTACATGTTACTGTTGTTTACATGTTACTGTTGTTTGGTATATTGCTGACAATACTGAATTCCTGTCCTGAGTTAGGACCTTTGGTTTCACACGCATATTTGGTGTTAGATTTACACGTATTGACATCATGCCACAATGGAATGTCTTGATTTTAAAACAACTGACGACGTCTGCATTTCTGACCAAGCAATTGCCAGATTAGATGGGTTGGATGACGCAATAGTATAGAATCTAACACACCAGCTTTTACAGAGCTTTTACTTTTAATATTACTTAAAATTTTCTTGTGGTACGAATCGTGTCGCAACGGTGTCGAAACATTTGAACTACAAAATTTGACAATCACTGGTATCACTGGGAACAAATACTTATGAGAAGTATAATCAAGATTTGGTAGTAAAGAGATGAGTCATTTGTTAAAATTTAAACAAAACGGGCAAACAACATTTCATCAATTCCTCCTACAAACTGGAATTGTAGCCACGATGGAGACAGGAGAAAAAGATCTTCAAAAAAATATTAGTTAGGTACGCAAATGTAAAAAATCTGATGTGGTCAGGCACATGAGTGTATCATACAATATATAAAATTAATAGTTTAGCTGCATGAGATTCTATTTGATCGAGATCGATCGTGTCTGCATTAAAATAAAATAACTGTTCCAACACTAGCGTTGCGACACCAGCTGCCACATGTATAAGGTTATCTATGGGCTGTGAGTGGTTTGGCGTTAGTGAGCTGCCACATGTATAAGGTTATCTATGGGCTGTCAGTGGTTTGGCGTTAGTGATGCCGAATATTACCGGCTAAAGGCCGCGGTAATACCGACCGCGCACTTTAAGCTACAAGAGCGCCATTGTCGACGATCCTAATAACTACTGGCCACGCATGCGCAGTTTGATCCCGAGCACGACATCGATAGAGAAATATATATCTCCGCGTCAATTTGTTGGAACCGAGACTACACATTGGCGCTATAGGACTAGCTCCGTATAATGTCTAATACGTATATATGGATAATACTGACAGTAGGTATTGCCATAAAACCAGCCTTTGACACTACCTATTGCCAGAATGAAAATAATTGTGAAATCCTCGCTAAGTAAGTTTTAATGCAGACACGATCTCGATCAAAAAGAGATCATATAGCTAAACTTGTATTTTTACCAAAAAAATTCATAGACATAAATTATACAAAATTTCCTCTACTTTAATTTATTATTTAACTATTTTGACGAAATTACAGAAATGGCAGCTCATTTGCAAAATCCTAGAAAAATGCTTAGAGGAAACATCCAGTTCTTTTGGACCCTTTTTAACCAAAAGGTTTTCAGCTCTAAGTTTGTTCATAAAACTTCTTAATATGAACTTTCGTCCCGATACCTTGAGTAGTTTCTTCGGAATCGTCGTCACAAAAATCGGGTCCACTCACACACATACACACATACATACACACACACTAGGGTTGCCAGGTGTCCTGGATTTCGCAGGACATCCTGGATTCAGGCCCAAATTTTTCGCGTCCTTCGTAAGACCTCCGCAGGACGCTGAAAGTCCTGGATTTTAGTGATAGTGCTTATACAAGGTTAGTCAAAATTACCGGAACGCTAGCTTGTTTTAAACCAAAAAACAATGGAGAATTATTCAGGTGCTCCGGTTTCATACAAAAATAATTCCTACAAAAAATCTTGGAAATGATATAAGAACTAATAAATGTAAAAATATATAGTATGTTCTATTTAAAAAAGGAAAGGTTGCCAAATGTCCAGAATAAAATGAACAAATATATTACAAATTTATTTAATCGGATAGCTTGCAAACGAAAAATTCGTGCAAATAACTTTTTGAAATTGTTTACGGTTGGATCCTTATTTAGGTGTTCCGGTAATTTTAACTAACCCTGTATACTTATTTATATTTGGACTCAAAATTTGATTTTACTGACTATAACTTGAGGTACAAACTTAATATATGACCCTTAAGTCATCATATATTTAGTTGTATCAGTCTTCGAAATAGGCACTGCGTTATCGATATTGATCTTGACACTGCATAAGAATGCTAATCATTGAAAGTGGAGTCATATTTTTCTTAGCAAATTGCGAATTCCCAAATTTGCTAAAAATATTCATATTATATTGTCCATTTATAAACAATATTATACAATAGTATACATTTGATTTTTTATATTTGTTTATTAAAAACGTGTATGGTAAATAAGGAGTGTCCTGTTTCTTTGACATGCGTCCTGGATTTTTTTAGCCCTTGTCCTGCAAAATCATTTTTTTGCCCTGGCAACCCTAACACACCCACACACACATACAGACATTTGTTGTAGCTTGGTCAAAAATCATCAGGGGACCCAAAAAGACCTATTTCCGCTTAAATGTCATTTTTTTTCGGCACGATTACAATACTTTATCATACTGCGTATGATAAAGTAAAAATGACATTCATGTTGGAACTTTTACCTCACGCTCCAGTATATCACTGGATAGTATAAAGTATAAACTAAAATAGTAACTAATTCATCTAATTAAATAAAAATTAAATAATAGTTGTATGGTATGTGTAGGTATGTGCGCATAATGGAAAAAGAAATACTAATTATGAATCACCTCAAAAGTTATGAATGAAGTAGTATCATTTAAAAACAAAACAATTGCTTATTGTTTGTACAACTGGGTCTGCGTACTCGGTC
This sequence comes from Melinopterus prodromus, assembly GCA_964023965.1. NCBI lineage: Eukaryota > Metazoa > Arthropoda > Insecta > Coleoptera > Scarabaeidae > Melinopterus > Melinopterus prodromus. The sequence continues at coordinate 28,046,611 of OZ030391.1, read as the reverse complement.
CATGCAGATCAGATGGGAACGTTATCTAACATTCCTAAAAGATTCGCACGCAACAAACAATCCAGGCGAATCAGATAACATCGAACGTAGACCTACATTTGAGTTATATCCTATATGTATACTGTATAGTAGGTACTATTATTAGAATAATGCGATCCGAATTTGATCGGCTTCATTAAATCGACGATATGTGCTGTAAGCGATCGTTGAAGATCACAATCTGACGTTATTGCCAATAAATAATCGGCAATTCCTTTCTAGTTGGATATTTGCTGAAAAGATCGGAATGCCAGATCGCCAGATAACTCTTCGCGGTATTTAAATGCTCGATTCTAGTGCGGGGAATTCATCATGCCGATTAAACAGAGCGTGACTGCTGGTAATCTACCCGAACGTATATTCGCTCATTCAGCGGACGTTTCGTGTAAAATGATTAAAGTATTCGGTACGCGACTGCTACTTTGTAGAGAATGCGGACTACGATGTTTTCATTAAAGTAAATACTGCATTAGTCGATCAAATATTACCGTTAAATAAAATTTAATTGATATCACATGACGGCTTTTAGCTGAAGCTGATGCGTCTCCCATCACCGAATACCATGGCCCATCTCCAAATTTGTCGAATAGACAACATTTTTAAATCCCGCATCATCAGGGTTAAGTCTGCGTATGTCACGGGTTCGAATCCTGCTTAGACCAAAACACACTCCTTAACTTCCCAATCCAGCCAGCATGGTGCCAAGTGCCAAACGTGAACTCTGGCCCGGAGCTACAGCGCGCTAGCGGTGTCCAGACCTTGAAATATGGCGGCTCGTGTATAGGTACTGTGGAACTGCAGCACCACCTATTTCCACTTGATATTATCGATAACATTTATTATAATGAGTTTTTTTTTCTTTAATTTTGTCATTTTCCTTGTACAATATATAATCATTAAGCTTAATTATCAGTAGCTATCCCACAGTTTAAGAAAAAGATACAACAATCTTTGTCTATGTCCTATCTGGGAGCTTCACAGTTCCAGCGGCGTAGTGTTTGACTGTTGTACGCATGAGTAATAGGAATAGGCAATGGGAAGCTGCACGCGAGGCTGTAGCCTGCGAAGGAGAGAAAGCTGCTCCCGGAGTGCCGACCCTGCCGTGCTGGTGTTTTTAATAAAAACTGCAAATGACATATCAAAACGTATTCAGAATAATCAGACATAATTCTTCAAGCAAATGGACAAAAACTGATAGCTCAGACGTTGTATGGTGCAAATGTCATAAAATGCAAAACAAAACAGGAGTTCTAGCAAAAATGAAAGCAGTTTATAGTAATGCACATGTCATTCACTGTTACATTATTATGTTATTATGTTATTTAATAACGAGCAATTCAGCAATATTTTTCACTGATATTCTAGCTATCCGAATATTCTTGAAAAATTTGCCAAACGCTAATCACTTAGTAGCTGCTAAATTATTCAACAAGAAATACTTCACTAGTTTTAAGAATGAACATCCCACAGAATAGATAGTATTGACCACTGAAGCATAATCCCATGAGTGACAAAGAAAAGTTTGAAACTGAACTAATAACGTTCCATTGTAGATCTGATGTTCATCAATAGTGCAAATTAATTGATATGCTGAAATTTATCGAATTGGTGGTTTTTGTGAAAATACGAAACTAATAAAAATCTTCTTGATAGACCCGACACTCCGGGCGTATCCTTTGATCTATTTGCACTACCGCTCAGAAACAGTAATTTCTTTAAATTGGTTTTTAAACAACAACGTTTGAAATCAGTGGCGATAGACTCGCGATCTTGCGAGTACACACGAAATGAGCTTTAATCCTTTTAAATCCCTTTATAATGAAACATCTCACTCTCAGAACGTTGTTCCTTTTTCATGTGTCGGGTCTTATAAAGTCTTTGATTAGATTCATAAACAATACTATTTTATACCCCCGCCTCATAACAATTGATGAATTTACTTCACTATATGACACAATGAAAAAAGAAGAATTGGTTAACAATATTAAATATGTTCAAGGTTCATATATACAATTATATACAATTTATGCTCGTCGGTGCTGTCATCTTTTAGAGACTCTGAGGAAACTACAATCTTTCGCATATGTAAAAATGTATCTTATATTATAAATAAATAAATAGTTTGTGTGCCAGGACTTGTGCCAACTTTCTCTGGATGGGAGCCTTTTCAACCACGTTTTGAGGTCTGAAGGCCGCTCTACTTGATCTCTACTTGATTCGTCTCTACTTGACCAGTTCAAGCCTTGACAACAAAGCCTTGAGTAAACCGGAAAAAATAGCCGAAAATGTTATCCATGAAACGTTTTTTAACGATTCCAATAAACGATACTTTTTTGAAAAGCTCATAACTAGCAGTGCCCACTGTAGTAACGGCAACGTCATCAAATCATAATTATTAACAAAAAGTTACATGTGCCAGTTATGTATTCGAAAGTTGTTTCTGGAAATGGCATATATCTGTCTTTGATTAGCCTAACTTAGTTACGTAGCTTGGGATTGGGATGGTCCAGGCCAGGGTGGAATTAAATCACACTGGTTTTACATGCGTATATAATGTTGATAAGATTTCAAGAAAACAGCTCAGAAGCCCACAGCCTTCTCGCACAGCTGTCAGATATCTTCCTCGTGAATACAGACAAAATACAATTCTTCCTCATGCTCCGGTATGTAGTTATTTATATCAATTGCCCAAATACGTCATTACCGTTAATTAGGTTACAAAACATCGAGGTTGTTCACTTGCCTTTTGTGCAAACTCGGCGTTTGGTATCTATACTAGACACCGCAATCATTGAGCAGTTCGGGTTGCAATTTTTATGCAATTTTTACTCGAACACAATAATAACCTTAATTTATTATTACTTCGTAACAACCCTCCTAGTCAATAATTACTTGTCCCAGAGCAATGCCGTCATTTGAACAAAATCTACAGCCACAGAGCATGGCAGCAAAACGACAACAAAATACATTTTTATTGTACACCCAAATAATTCAAAAACAGAAAATATGTCTACAAAAACGCATACAAAGAAAAAAATCAAAATATAATCAGTGACGTATGCATGTGGCTTGCCATGCTCTCATTTACCGTACTGACTATTGGATACATCTTTACCATCTTTCTTCTAGGATTGCGTTGGTCATCTAACAAGGGACACCATTACACACGACCTCGACCACGTACCCAGATTCTCCTTTGCTTGTGAATGAAATAAAACACAGAGGTGCTTGATTTCCAGTGGAATATTTTATTGTTCCTTGTGGTACCTGGTTTCGAGACACCTGTCTCGTCTTCAGCCACGCTACAAAACATTACAGATTAAAAATTATTCTCCTTTGCTTGTTGAACGGCGGTGCGTCACGTGTCGGCAGCTTGTAGTAGATCACCATCCATCCGTCTCTGAGATCCAAGTTTCATCGCTATCGTATCTGGTTTATCCCATTCTTATACGTCCGCACTGGATGTCGGGTCCTCCCACCTTCTGCCTTCTTCTAGGATTGCGATGATCATCTACCTAAGGAACATCTTTAAAGACAACTTCGACCGTGTACACAGACTCTCCTATGCTTGTACAGCGGTACGTGACACGTGTTAAGTATTTTAAATATTGTTACGTAGCTCGTGATTGGGATGGTCCAGGCCAGAGTGGATGTAAATAAAACACACACTGCGGTTTTACATACTGTATATTATCGACAAGACAGTCTAAGGAAACAGCTGTGAAGACAGGTCAGTGCTTCTCGTACGGGTGTCGGATGGGTAAAATACAATTCCCCCTTGATACTCCGCTGTGCTGTTACTTATATGAATTGTTCAAATACGTCACTACCATTAATTAGGTTACTAAACGTCGGAGGTTGTTCACTTGATTTTTGTGCGTACGCGGCGTCTGGAACTCATACTTGGGAATTGCAAGTATTGAGCAATTCGGGTCATTGGCTTAGTTCTTTTATAAATCTATTCGAACATAATGACTAACTCGTTTTAATTTATTTCGCAACAACCTCCTCGCCAATAATTGCTTGTCCCTGAGAAATCCCATAATTTAAACAAAATCTCTACCCACAGAGCGGAGTACCAAAAACGCCAAAGAAAAAAATATTTTATTGGACATACAAAACAATTTAAAACAGAAAAAGCACATACAACAATTCAAAAGTTATTTCACATACAAAAAACAAAAGCAGAAAACAACCCTACAAAACACATACAAAACAATAAAAAAAAAAACAAGATAAAATACACAGTAAAAATTTCAAAAACTAACCGCCGACTAATGTATGCGATTTGCCACGCTGTCATTCACCGGACTGATTATTGGATCCTCCCACCATCTGCAATCTTATAGGATTGTGATTTGTGATGGTCATCTACCCAAGGGACATCTTCAAAGACGACTTCGACCGTGTACTCATACTCTCCTATGCTTGTAGAGCGGTGCGTCACGTATCGGCAGCTTTTTGTAGATGACCACCCAACCGTATTTAAAATCCAATTTTCGCCATCGTCGGTGGTTTGTTCCATTCTTATACGTCCGCCCTGGCTGTTCAATCCTCCCACCTTCTGCCTTCTTCTAGGATTGCGATGATCATCTACCTATGGGACATCTTTAAAGACGACTCGACCGTGTACACAGACTTTCCTATGCTTACACAGCGGTGCGTCACGTGTCGGCAGATTTTGTAGATGACCACCCATCTGCTTCGTTTGTGGAATCTAATTTTCATTCCTCCTCTCTTCGAGAACCAGGGACGTATCACTGCTTCCATACGGGCAATCACATATTTTCACACGTCAGCGTCATTTTCTTATGAACCATTTAATCTATAATTACACTATAAAGGTACAATAACCAACGTCTGCTTTTTTTTAAGTCGGCGTCTTTGAATGTCCTAATCTACTTGAGCGGGATATACCAGAGAATCTTTTCCTTGGGGCGGGGTGGAGAAATTTTACTGGAATCTGCAGCTTGACCTATCATAATCTTCTTCTTAGTCAATTCTACGCTTGCTTCATTGTAATTATTCCTCTTCCTTCGTTTCTTCTCTTATTGCTCTACGCCTCCACCATGTTACGTCGCTCGCTTTTGGGATGGTCCAGGCCAGGGTGGATGTAAATAAAACTCACACTGGTTTTACATGCGTGTATACTGAAGTGTATCTTAATTATCTGATTTATTGTTTATATCTGAATGAATGTTTTCAATCTGGAGTATTTCCTACATCATTAAAGAGAGCCGACATACATCCCATTTACAAGAAGGGGGATCCAACCAGCCCAGGAAATTACAGACCGTACGCTATGTTGCCGGCTTTCTCAAAAATCTTTGAGGCATTACTTTTGACAGAAATGTCAAATTTCATATCAAAAAGGGGATTAATCGGGGAACATCAGCACGGATTTCGGAAGCAAAAGTCTACTATCACGGCAATGCTCGAGGTAGTAAATACGATTACTAATGCATTTGATAACAAACTAACACCTCAAGTGGCATATTGTGACCTCCAGAAGGCTTTTGATAGTGTCTCCCACTCGATATTGCTGGAAAAGCTAGAATACTACGGCTTCAGAGGCTTTCCGCTCCAGCTTTTGGGGTCATATCTGCAAAATAGAAGACAACGCGTCACACTGTATAGGCAATTATCAGAGTGGAAAACAACTGCAACTGGGGTGCCGCAGGGTTCTATTTTGGGTCCCCTATTGTTTGTGTTATACATTGACGATTTAGTTTACAATACGGACTGTGGCCGCTCATATCTGTATGCTGATGATTCTTCATTCCTCAACGTAACCGAGGATAAAGGCGCAGTTTCTACCAAAACTGCACGCAGTATGCGCCAAGCCGAGGACTGGTTTTCCACAAACGGATTGCAAATGAATACTGACAAAACCCAAACACTTACGTACAAGGTACGGGCAATGAATGATGATGTTCCGGTCAGATTTCTTGGTGTGTGGTTCCAGTCAGATTTAAAATGGAAAAAGCACATTGACGTAACCTGTAAAAAACTATCTACAGCAAATAGATTTTTATACGGTCAGACATCTGATGAAGGAAACTACCTACAAAGCGGCAATAACAGCATACTATGCTAACTTTCACAGTCTCCTTATGTATGGTGTGCAGATATGGGGCGCATCTCCGGGGGTTGAGGATGTCCTGTAGCTCCAGAAGAGGGTTGTACGAGTTTTGTGTTCTGCGTCACATCTGGATAGCTGCAGAGAACTGTTTAGGGATACTAGTGTAATAACAGTAGTTCGGTTATATATTCTTACCTGTCTTCAGTATGTTCATGGCAACAAACACAGTCTTGCACTAAACAATCATTGGCACAATTACGACACTAGGAATGCCAATAAAAACTGCAAACGCCACATCATAGAATAAGCAGAGTGCAACGTACAGCCGTATATGACGGAATTAAGTACTACAATATGCTGTCGAACCACATAAAGGAGCTGCCGTCGATACAATTCAAAAAGGCGATAAATCGTATGCTCAAGAAACACCCAATCTATACCATGGCTGAGTTCGAGGAAGTTTGCGATGTCAGTCACTGAATTTTGTTTTATTTTCCTTTTGGATATTTTTTTTGGATGTATTCCCTAAAAATTAATTATGTTTTTTCTTCTATATTATTATGTAATACTGGCAATACCTGCAATGCAGAATAAAGATCTATTCTATTCTATCATCACCTCTTAATTATTAGTAGTTTAACTTGTAGGTGATTCGGTAGTCTCGCCGGTTCTAGTTGTCAGGCCGTTGTCGGTTAATAGTGTTAATATTTAGCTGAGAAGAGACGAAAACGTTTCAGGATTACCAACTCTGCGTGGGGCTTTACTTTATGGCGAAAAAGCAGATACATTCTCTTTAAGTCGCCGTAAATCGAATTGTCTAAGGTGATTATTTCCACATCGTTCACTAACCGCGTTTATGTTTATAGCGCTCGGATCGAGGGTAATAACGTGTGTAATTTTATGGGGCACTATGTGCTTTTCGAATACGTCGCGTATATTAAGACAATCGTTTTATTTCCGTCTAGAAACCGGCTAGGACCGCCGCCAAATCAAAATAATAACAATAAATGTATTTCTGTACTGGAGATGTCGGGATAGGGAGCCTGCTGGCAGAGCCGCAACGCTTTAGATAGATCAAGAGAGGTTATAATTGCCGTTAATTAAGATATTAATAAGGGAGTCAATAAACGCGTTAGCCGGCAAGGAACTGTTGCACGCGATATTTCTGGAACGTACTGGCGAACACCTGGTCCACTATCTTCTCTCTGACGGTACTATTTCTACTTCTTCCACTCAACTCAAAGCGCTCGCCGGGAACGGGCCGCGAAGCAAAACAATCGTCGTCGTTTGCGAGCCGGATCACTTGATCATCTGGTTTCCCTGAAGGCATACTACACGTCACGGCTGTCGTTATTTTCGCTTCTTTTGCTGAATCTCTTCTCGGTAAACTTGCTGACGTAATCTCACGCTTCAACTTGAAATGGGCTCAAAACATTTCGGAGAAAACGGTACCCCCTAAAACGCTAATGAAAAACGCTAATCCAGAATAGATGCTATTCAGCTATTTTTGAAGGAATTACTCATACGGATATTGCAATCAATTTTAATATTAGCGTGAGGTTTCATTTATATAACAACTGTATTTTTGGTAGTTGAGCGTCCGTTATATCCGGTCTCGACTGTAGTAGAAACACGAATAGAGTAAAATTTTCTTCTCGATCTCAACACATGTACTTGTTTAATTGTCTCTTTAACATACGTACAAAGAACGAAATAAAAACGGGTCTCGTGAATTTTTGTGTCTTTTGTTAAAACTCGATAAAGGTTTTACATCGGCGGTTTTACTCGCGGCTGCTGGCCGCGAGTATTCATTTGCTTTGATTTATAATTTTGCAAGACAATTTAATGAAAAATAAAATTTTCTTAAAAATATGTTCGAGGCTAGTCAATATAGGGGCTGGTCCTTATTCTTTACTTTTCCGTCATTCCTGTAAAATTAAACCTTAATTGAGCCTTACGCAGGGCAAAATCGACAGTGAGGTTAATTTAATAATAAAAACAAAAAGTAAAATAGTATATTATTTGACGAGCACATAATTAAGGATATAAATCGCGAGTATGAAGTTTACACGCGAGCCGTAGGCGAGCGTGTAATCATGCGAGCGATTTATATCCGTTACGTATGAGTCAAATGCGACGTTTTATCTACGACTCATCAATTCCATTTAATGCAAAATATTTTGAATGTATTTGTCAAAGATGGCGAGGCGAATTGTTAAATAACTGTCATCCACGTAAGTTTTGGCAGACTTTGACACTAGCGTTGTATAATGATAACAGTTCGTTTAAATAATGAGATCATTATTTGATCGTTTTATTTGAGCGTTGTATAATGATGACAGTTCGTTTTAATGAGATCATTATTTGAACGAACTGTCATTATTATACAACGCTAGTGGCCTTATTCTTTACTTTTCCGTCATTCCTGTAAAATTAAACCTTAATTGAACCTTACGCAGGGCAAAATCGACAGTAAGGTTAATTTAATAATAAAAACAAAAAGTAAAATAGTATATTATTTGACGAGCACATAATTAACGATATAAATCGCGAGTATGAAGTTTACACGCGAGGCGTAGGCGAGCGTGTAATCATGCGAGCGATTTATATCCGTTATGTGCGAGTCAAATACGACGTTTTATCTACGACTCATAAATTCCATTTTATGCAAAATATTTTAAATGTATTTGTCAAAGATGGCGAGGAGATTGTCAAATAACTGTTATCCACGTAGGTTTTGGCAGACTTTGACACTAGCGTTTTATAATGATGACAGTTCGTTTAAATAATGAGATGATTATTTGAACGAACTGTCATTATTATACAACGCTAGTGTCATTATAATCATTGGCGCGTATAATGATGGGGATTATATAGTCATAGATACGTATGCAATGAACTTATTATATGTATGTGAGTCGAACTGCACAGTAACTAAATATTGTTATAGTTATACCTTCTTCATAATCCATACAAAACACGATTCTGAAATAAACAAAACTAAAATTCAGAAACAATTTAAAAAATGTTCTTAACTAAAAAAAAAATCCGGACTACTTTTTTCCAACGGTCACAGGGGATAATTTGTAAGTAATTGAAAGTAACCACGCAGCTGTCAGCTTTTAATAAAAGAAATAATATTTGAAAGAGGACACATGTTAGGTATAGGGAATGTAACATAAAATTGATCTAAAATTTAATGAAGATCTATAAAATGCGATAAAATACAGGCTGTTCCATTTGAAATATAAAAGACATCATTTCTGGTGTAACCGGAAGTAACCGAAAACTCAAAATATTTTAGTTGAGACGATCGTGTCCAACAATATAAGTCCACAAATTTTCAATCTCTCATATCATTTGGTGCTCCATATACTTCTAATAGCAGCTAGTCGTGGGAGACCCTGTACAATAAAATGAAACACTGTCCACATTTTTTAAATGACAACCCCATATATTTCTTACTGATTTTGACAGTTCTCTAATAGTATTAGTTTTATAATACATATGTTATAGCGCAACACAAAAAAAATTAAAAAAAAAACACAGAAAAGAAAAGATAATTATTTATTTATTTATTTATTTATTTTATACGGACACATACACGGGTAAAACCCAAAATCAATGGTCCCTGATTACACAATAACAAATTACAGATTGTCTAAATCTAACTAAAAAGCAAATACACCAATAATTTTAATAATAAAATAAACCAGCCAACAATTAACAAAACTTCTTAAAAAAATGAAAAACTGAAACATAAATTTTTTAACACAGCGGAAGGCGTAATCTACCCGACTCGGCAGCGTCGCAACAGGGCGGCTTTTAACGCAGCAATTGAGCTCGCAAAAATGTCAACATCGGCTAGTCGACTGCATGCCGTCGACATACGGTTTATTGTATATTGTATTGTATATTGTTATATTGTAATATTGATAACTTTTCCTTGTGGATAGTAAACTTTTAAAATCCGGTCTCTCAAACTTCGTATTATGTAATATTTTCGGAGAAAGTGAGATCAAAAGTTCGAAAAACGTAACTTTAGCTATTGTGGCAATTTTATACCAGCTGAACACAATATCCTAGAATCATCAAAAGGCTCTCATACTAAACCTTATCATATATTAAATTACCCCAATATTCAACATAAAAAAAAAAATTGGTCAATATGACCATTAAGAGATGTATCAGAATCAGTACGGAAAATATGTGGTTGCCAATTAAAATAAGAATCGATGGCGACAATTAAAAAATAATTGAAGGTCGGATATTAGATTCGATAAAGATATCATATTGATCATTAAAAATCGATGTGGACTAAGACTTTTTAAAATAACATACTGTTTCAGAAATGTTTCCATATTTTACGAAACTGGTGGGATACCTCATGCTACGTACTGAGTCAGCATATCATATGAATGTGTCTTAGGAATTTTGGGACGAAGCAGACTTAATAGATGGAAGAATACGTGTTAACTAACCAAAACAGGAAACATAAACTGAAGGACGCATGGAAAACCCCTGTAAACTTTCCAAACATTACTTTTTATTTTGCCCTTCTGGTTAAAAGTGAATCAATATTATTTAAACACTGGCCACATCTTGCGGTTAACGTCGTCAGTTGACAAAGTAGTTTTATGTTCCAGTGGTCCGTTCAGATGTATAGGTGAGCAGCAGCCTTGGAGTTATTTATAGGCTGCGGTTTCGAGGGCACCGGTGTTTGTTTTTACAAAAATAGCCATTAAATTGGAACTATGCGCCGCTAATCATCCCGGAATGCCAGACAAGGTGCCGCTTACTACGTACACGTACGTAAACGCACACACAGGCAGAGAAGCAGACGGACATCTGTCCGAAACGGTCTCGTCGTTGTGTCACTCGTTCGAGGTCTTGAATCTCCAGATACGTTAGACCGCAAACACCCCTACCTCGACCCTACTGTTTGAAGACTGTTGACGGAAAACGGAAATACCATGGATGCTTTTATTGCCTCTTCCTGTCCGCAATCGTAGTTAACGTCTACTATACCTATACTTATTCTTCACGGATAACAAACACCTACATTCATTTCATTTTTCCATTCGTAAACTGTATATTATATTTCAGATTTTACATACAGTGTGTCTAGAAAAGTCAGCATCATACGGATTTTTTTTTATTATCAGTTTCTCAGAAAATTTTATTCTTTATAAAAGTTGGAGGCTTGAATGAAACCAATGCGGCAACAATCAAATATGTAAATTTCGGTACCATATACGAAGCGATTCAGAATATATGAATTTGTGATAAGAGTAAAGTACCTTTATTTTCATTATTATCGATAAACTGAAGTCACCTATCCTGAAATTTTTCTTTTTTTGTTTTTTTTTTAATTCTTGCTTGTATGACAAATATTAGTCAATGCCAGTGATACTTAAAGGTTCGTTCTAATCTATTTTTACAATTTTAAATAATTTTTTTACATTTTATATTGTTTTGGTATAAAAACTAATGTTTATTTAGAACTAGTGCCAAATTACTCATTTTCTTGATTCAAAGTTGATATTTTACCCTGTAGCTAATAATAGATCATACAATAACTAATACATGAGCGTGACTTACTTTTAATTCAATTAATATTAATGACTTTTGATATGTTTATAATAGTAGTTATCCATCTGCAGAAAACCGATTATCTCGATGTTGCTGATATTTTCAGTGAAAAACACCCGGACAACCAAATTGCCCATTCAACCATTTCTAGGATAATCAGAAAATTCAACCAGACTGGGTCTGTTGAAAATCCCTTTAAGAAGCACCACAAAAATATATTGCCGAAAATAAGAAAGCAAGTTTACCAGTGTTGCAGGCGGTAATAGATCTTAGAACGACTTTGGTTGGACAAATTGCTTCTTACACCTAATGCAGTAAGTCAACAGCACATAACTTACTAAAACTGAACAAATATCACATACGTTTAAAAAACATACGAAATTGATAAGTACACTAAAGGAAAGACACTATGGCATCAGTACCATACCTATGACCTGATGCCATAGGTATGACCGCCATCTGGTATGAGGGGGAAATGGAAGAGGACAGTTTTTTTTGTGAATATTCAATATCTTCAGTTCCTGAACAGCGTGTTAACACCTTTTTTAAGCACCGTCAAGAAATCTTTAAACCAGGAATTAGGTTAGAAATTATTAAATTTTACTTCTAAACAATATCTTCAAGTAAAGTTTATCGCTAATAATGAAGTCATACCAGATACCATAGTTTCTTGCCTTTAGTTTAATAGTTATTTTTGTTTATAAAGATGATATTTGTTCAGTTTTTGTATGTTATGTGCTGTTGATTTACTGCGTTGGGTGTGAGAAGCAATTTGTCAAGCCGAAGTTCTTCTATGCTCGATTACCGCTTGCAACACTGATAAACATGCTTCCCTATTTTCGGCAACATATTTTAGTGGCATATTTTAGTGGTTTCTTAAAGAAATTTTCAACAGACCCAGTGTGTTTCAATTTTCTGATCATCCTAGAAATGGTTGGAAATGGGTAATTTGGTTGTCCGGTTGTCTTTCATTAAAAATATCAGCAACATCGACTAACCGCTTGCTATTGAATAGATGAATAACTACTATTACAAACATATCTAAAGTCATTAATATTAACGAATTAAAGGTAACTCACGCTCGTGTACTAATTATTGTATGAACTATCATTATCTACAGGGTGAAATACCAACATTGCATCAAGAAAACAAGTAATTTAGCGCTAGTTCTTAATAAACATTAGTTTAATAGTTTTTATACCAAAACAATAAAAAATGTAAAAAATTTATTTAAATTTATACAAAAATAGATTAAAACGAACCTTTTAGGATCACTGGCATTGACTAATATTTTTTGTAAAAGTAAGAATTAAAAAAAAAAAAAACAAAGAAAGAAAAATTCCAAGATAGGTGGCTGTGACTTCATATTTGTATACTATTTTTACTTCTAAACAACATTTCCAAATAAAGTTTATCAATAATAACGAAAATAGATGTACTTTACTCTTATCACAAATTCATATATTCTAAATCACTTGGTATATGGTACCGAAATTTACGCATTTGACTGTTGCCGTATTGATTTCATACAAGCCGCCAACTTTTATAAAGAATAAAATTTTCTGAGAAATGGATAATAAAAAAAATTCCATATGATGCGGACTTTCCTGGACACACTGTATAAGTTAATAGATTTTTGTAACTTTATGTACAGTATTTTTAGGGCTTATTAGTGAAGAAAGTGAATGTGTGAAACAATTTATTGAAGACACAGGCCAACAAACAGTTGATATTAAGGAGGAAAGCAAAGATCACACTCAAAGTGTTCGTAAAAAGCCGAAGAATTAATACTAACTGTAATAATTACAAACGAGCTCTGGCGCGGATACAAAATCAGCATTAATGCTTTGCAAAAGTATGCAAGGAAAGCGGAGGGATGTAAATTTGCACTATTGCCATCCGATGAAACCCGCTGTGCTGAAAGGGCTCCGGCATGGATCGAAAGTTATTGCTAAAGCTCTTTTACCCATCGGGCAGCTCTCTGAAAAAGCATCAGCAGCTATATAGAAATAGACACAAACCTGTTTTATTATTCCCGAAAACTGTCTCGAGAATAATGTAATTGGGACGTATAACTTAACTCTTGGTAACATCCGATCACCTACTCACTGGTATGAAGAAGACCTACAAGAATATCAGCTTTTTTAAAATATCAAGAATACCTGGAGGCTTTAAATGTACTCTTGCTCGCTGAGTCCACTAATACGATCACTGATACGCGCTAGACCGATGACGAAAACATTCAAGAACGCCAAGTGAATACAGTTTGGTGTGTTACCTTCATATACTTTGTAAGCATAAATTGTGATATATCAATAAAACATAAAACTACACCCATAGAGCCTATTTAGGCAAAGAAATAATGTTGGCCAGCTCTACTAAAACTTGGGTAACCCAGACCAGAAGTTTGATTGGAATACTCTGTCTGTTTATAACCAAGAAGAAAAGAAGACTAGAAGACTAGAAGACTAGATACCAACGAAATTAATGTGTTAACGTGAGTACCTTTTGCAAATATCCAGGCGATAAAAAAAGCTCACAACGATGACACATCATCGGATAGGGGTTGGACGCTTCTTAAAAGAAGATATTGAATATAATTCACCTGAAATGACGCATGACATGCCCAGAGATATTAGGAAACAAGATAGCAGAGGAAGTGGGTGGCATCCATGGAAAACGTAGAAAGGAAGTACTGAGGTCCAATGGGACATAAGACAGTGGCAGCAGGGCTACGTCGTGGTTATTGGCAGTCCGTGTTCGAAGAGAAATATGCCGCCCCAAAAATAAAAATAAAACATACATGAACAAATATGTTTTTGTAATTTGTAATATTTTCAATAGTAGTTGACTTGGGTTGACTAAAGTAGAGTGAAAATAGTGAAAATTCTTGGATCCAATTAACATGAGGCAGCGCCGGATTTAAGGGAGGGCTGACTGGGCTGCAGCCCAGGGGCCCCCGCCAAAAAGGGGCCTCCACCAAAGTGAAACAAAAAAAACAAAAATAAAAAATTATATTTAAAATAATACTGTACAGGGACCAAAAATAAAACCAGCACCGCACTTGAACACTTTTATTGAAATCACGTGTATAAAGTAACCAATAAAGTAAAGTGACCAACTGTCCTTATTTGAGCGGGCAGTCCCGAATTCTGACCACTTGTCCCGATCGTTAAAGCGTTCCAAATTTTTTCCCGACTTTTGAAATGGTATATTTATATGTCCACAATTTCAGATACTAGCCATAAACATAGTTGTTATCGGACAAAACAGTACCATACTTTACCCTCTTACGAAAATGAGCTAGCCGTAGCTGCTCATTTATATATAATATACTAGCGTATATAGTTGGTGGCGTAAATAGTGAAAAACTCATTAACTTTTATGTGGAAAACAAATGTACAAAAAATTAAGAATCGTGTCTATATTCCTTAGAAAAACATAACTGCTGTTATGTTCTATATTAAACCTTGTTGACAAATAACATACATACTAGAGTCTTTGCGTTCATGATTATTTTACATAGAAACATGGTGTTTCTAGGTATAGAAATGCACCACATGATTAATCTGCTTTTGTAATGTAGTCGAACTGATTTTGATTAATTTTAAATTTGGTAAAAATTAGTAAAAATTTCACTGAAAACCACCGGCACTACTCCACATAAAACAAAACTGAAAATTGTTGTTATCGGATTTCGATTCAAATAAAAATAGTTATTAACTTATAGGAAATAAAACCTGTTGTTCTTCACTGTTCTTTATTTATTTTTATTTTTTGTTAGTGGTTCTTTTTTTGTTAGTGACGCGTTTCGCCTTTCGGCATTAATATTTAGTTGACGGAGAATTTACAGCGTTGACGATTACATCACTGGCTCCAATTAAATGTTCTGCGTGATTTTGTCTGTATTACTATTTAATCATGTTCAATCGCTTTTTCTCTAACCAAACACTGACAATTGTCAATATCTGTAATGGATCTATGGTAAATAAAGAATTATTATTATTAAGAATAAATAAAGAACAGTAAAGAACAATAACTTTTATTTTCTACTATAAGGAAAATTGTTCACACAGCGTATATTTCTCAAAAAACTAACTTTATTGTTACTAAAAGCTCATATTTAACTCATATTTTTAGACGTGGTACTTAAATCTATAAAAAGGCTTACACTATGAATAAACAGTAAACAACCGAAAATCCAACAATTTAAGAAAAAAAGAATCCGCTATTGGAAATCAGTGGAAAAAAGGGTCGCATAGAATATTTGTTTTGGTTAGTTTTTACAATATTGTTCAGGTATATTTTTTTTTCTTATTTCTGTATCTACCAGAATGCAGTTCTAACAGTGCTATTGGGACTTATGACATGATATGTTCTTTATTTAAATTAGTATTCTTAAAAAAATGCTAGAAAAGACCTTTAAAACACAAGAAAACAAACATTAACTAAGAAAGCTATCTTCATGTTCATTTTCTTGTTCCTCTTTCCCTGTTGACAATGATGATGGAATAACTATTTAAGATGCAAATTTGTTTCAACTATTTACAATGTATTAAATTCCCCCCCCCCCCCCCCCCCGGAATGTCAGCGTCGGTCCTTCGAGTATTAAAAAGTTGTCATCCTAGTGTAAAATAGCGAAGTATATTTGCTATTTTACGTGTATACAATGAAAAATTTTAAAAAAGAATGGGGGGAAGCAAAAAAAGGGGGAAAAATTAAAAAAAAAAACGAAAACATAAACAACCTTGCACGTTGCACACACAAACAATGCACAACTCATGCAATAGAACATGGTTTTTATTCTTCAAGTATGCTCTCTTAGTAAAAACAATAAACCAAAACAATCCAAAACTTTTGCAACCCTCCTCTGGAATTGGCACTTTCTTGGTCCAGGACTTTCTTTTCTTCTTTAGGCTGTTGGTCCGACCTATGAGTCCGTTTTGACCGGCGCCTAATTCCGGTTACTCCTGGAACTTTGTCGTGACGGCCCTTCACTTGTCTTCCTTCACTTGTCTTCTTTCACTTGTCTTCCTTCACTGCCGTCGTCCTCTGCCTCTATTTCGCCAGCCGCCCAGTCTTTACTCCGCTAGAGAGCTGCAAGCAGTGGTTGGTGAGATCACGGACGTTGAGTTTGGGGACAAAATGTCGGGGCGGCCTCCAGCCAAAGCAGACTGACCTAACATGAGAGCCAAGAGCCAATGGATGTGTCAGTTTGTAAGACACGTTTCCATGTGGGATCTTGGTATCACGTTAACGACATCCAATGCAATGTTAAAACCAGAAGCCAAGATAATTACGGTACCGCCGACTTATCGGCCTTCCGAAGCACGGCGACAGAATAGGTTAAGTAAATCCATTACTATCTCTTAGTCTACTAGTTTCGGTGAAATTCCACCATACACAAACCAGGCGTTCAACAAAACACGTTTCTACGGAAGGAGACTACAAGTTTTAACTACACGTTTATTATGCTAATAAAATTTCATGCTCTATGTATCACCAGGAAGCGCATAATGACAATACAGTGTATGCACAGAAATGGTAAGTACTCAATATTTCACAGTAGATCAGATTTCATCCCTCATCATCGATGGGAATAATAAAATCTGAAGCGCTAATGGTTACAAAACCAACACCAACTCGTCCCATCGTCCGTCTTAAGGCTGGCTATCTGTGTGGTCAAGTCAGTGAACGAGTACACTTAGCTCGTCGTCTACTTGTTCGCCAGTTTGCGCTCTCGTGGTCGTTTTGTGGGTTTCAATTAAACGCTGCCTGTGCAAGGCGGACAGCTTTGCGGACGCAAAGCGAAAAAAAAACGAAAAGGAGACATCTTAATTTGAACGACTTCGATTTATTGAATAAAAATCGCGCCGAACACCTGGCCGCTGTGTGCAGTCCGCGCATAAATAAGACATTAATGAAACAGAACGACTGCACCCCGCGTTAATTCATGCGGAAAAGATACGAACAAAGATAATATCATAGGAAACATGCAAATTAAGTGCTTACTCGGTAAATGATTTTGTTTGTTACACGGTCACACGCTCATATTCGAGAAAGCATTAAAAGAATATCAGTTCTTTTACGTGACTTTCCACTCGTTAATTTTGCGATTTGGTATCTTTTTGGTATCTGTTGTGCAGCATTTAAAACAGTTTAGAGTTTTTCTTAGTCACTCTTACAGGCGACGTGACGGTAGTGTGGCAAGTGTTCCAATGTAAATACACCACACTATGCTATACTGAGACTTGTATACAGCGTGTTAAAAAAATGTCAATATTATATCAAAATGTGATTCGTTCATGAGTTATTGCCTCTTGAAGTTTTAGTGTGATTGCACTTACTTTAGTAACAGCTGAACTAACACGTTTCTTTTACGAAAACAGTTAAAGAACACCGATAGTTGGTACAAATTTTAGAAAAATATAGATTATTGTCAATCACAATCATAAATAAGCGTGAAACGGATAGTCGGTTAAATTGGCAAAGTACAAGATATCGCATGTGACATATCAAGAAGATAACGCTGTTTTCAAATATTAACCTATTATTCTAAAATAGCTATCATAACAAAAGGGTAAGTTTGATTTTCAAGTGAATTTAATAAAAAAGTAGGTACTTAATCCAGTTCTACATCAATAAATACTTCAAATAAATACTTCATCAATAAATTCTGTTTAACTCGAATAAATCGTTGTTTGAATAAGGGCAAAACTGTATTTATTTGGTACAGAGAATATTTATTTTAGTCAAAGAACATTTGTTTGGAGTAAAGTAATATTTTTTGGACTCAAATAAACACTCTTCTGAAGCAAATAAATATATTTTTGCCGTATTTATTTAAATAAATCTTAATCAAGATAATTTATTAAACAATATTTCTACCAGTGTACTACAAATAATGAAGCACTGAAAAATTATTTTCACTTGATATTTTATTTATACAATTTGTGTTTTCGGGTATTTTAGTATTCTCAATAAAATATTAATTTTTAGTCAATTTAGCCATCTTTAAACATATGTCATGTGCGATATCAAACTACCCAGAAAAAAATGAACCCGATTATGTATAAAACCAAAAGCAGCCATAAGAGAAATAACACCAAGTGTCCAGCGAATTCATTAGCGAAATTTTTTTTAGATAATGATATTCTTATAAACAAAAAGTACCTGTACGATATCTAAACGGCATCTTGATCGGTCCACAAATTAAAAGAGTTATGACAATATTTTAACGAAATGACCTTTTTTGTTTTAGCTTTGTACATTTAATCGACTTTTTGTCTCTAATATTACCAGTGCCCCAAGAATTGGTAGGTTTGTTTGACCAAATTTGCTAGACATATTGGGCCACCACTAACAACCTGCCTAACAGCCTGGCTGGATTTTTACAATGTAAAATACTGATATCTTTATTTGAAAAAAGTTCATAACTACCACAATTTTTTCGCCCTCCTTACTGTACTTTCTAAAAGTGGTAAAACAAGGGTTTCTTTAATTTTCAAGCTAATTACAAAAGGACAATCTATACCGGGTAATTCAATTTCGAGGGGATCTCGCTTATTACTGGAGATAAGCCTATGTTTAAATTTGGAAAAGTTTCGTATTTTTGTGTTGATCAACTATCTGGAAAGAAATTGGAAGCTGGAAAGCTATCATTTTTCATTTTGAAGATATCCGCAAAAAACTGAAATGCTAAGATATCGTTTTGAATTTTTTATTTTAAACCAAGGGTAGCTAGATATTTGAAACAAAACCTTTTTTATTGTATTATATTTTTTAACAAGGAATGTAGTGTTATTTTTTAATTTGATATAACATCAAAGATGGCTTCGTAACCATAGCCAATTTTTGTTTTTCTTAAGGTCGCCATGTCAAATTTTGGCATTTTCCGATAGTCGTGTTTTTTTCTCTTTTCCGCAATGTATAACATGTTGGCATTAGTTTTTAGAACAATGGTGTAATAATAAAAAAAAGTTTCTTCTTTTTCTCATTGTTTGTCGTGCTTATCATTTTACCACAATCATCCACAATTAAGGCTAATTTGGTTAAATGGCAAACCCAACGCTGCGCGCGCCGGCGCCGCTTGATCCAAGTGCATTTCGTTAACGTTGCTTGGCAACGAGTTCGGCGGTCTGTAACCAAGCTCCAGTTGGGTACTTGAAGGTTTTTTTATTATTACACTTACACCATTGTTTTAAAAACTAATGCCAACATGTTATACATTGCGGAAATGAGAAAAAAAACACCACTACCGGAAAATGCCAAAATTCAACATGGCGCCCATAAGAAAAACAAAAGTTAGCCATGGGTACGCCGCCATCTCTGGTGTTATTTCAAAATAAAAAAAAATCTGATGTGGCCAGGCACATGACTTTATCATACAATATGTAAAATTAATAGTTTAGCTGCATGAGAATCTATTTGACTGAGATAAATCGTTTCTGCATTAAAATTAAACTACTTAGCCAGGATTTGACAGATATTGTGATAGTCAATAGTATCAATTGAAGGTATTGTCAAAGCATCAGCATTTGACACTACCTACTGTCATCAGAATAATAGTTGTTTATCTCACAAGTGCCGAAAGTACGGAGTAGCACGAGTAGCACAACTAGCGGTGATGCGGCGCGTCACCGATGACGGAGCGTCGTCGTCGCATGTGAGCGAGTCGCGCTATGTAGTTTTCGGCAGGAGTGACATCAACGAGTTTTGTGTTGCTTTTTGAGAAATACGTATTTTAAAAGAAAATCAAAAATGGATTTATTTCGGTATAGAAAATGTTAGGTTGATACCACTTCTACGAAATGTCAAGTTTAAAAAGCTAATTCACATTCTGACAGATTTATATTCGTTCATGACACTGTAGATGACGTTCCATAGCGGTTCTCCGAGTGTGACAGCGTGGTGACAGCCATAGACATTTCTGTGGTGACAGCACAAAAAAAGTATTTGTCAAAATCCTGGCTACTATGTAGTTTCATATCAATGCAGATGCGACCGATCTCGATCAAATAGAATTTGCTCTTGCAGCTAAACTATTAATTTTACCAAAAAATGTCATAGGCATAAATTATTCAAAATTTCCTCTGCTTTAATTTATTATTTAACTATTTTGACGAAATTACAGAAATGGCGGCTCATCTGCAAAATCCTTGAAAAAGGCTTAGAATAAACTACCAGTTCCTCTGGACCCTTTTGAACCAAAAGCTTTTCAGCTCTAAGTTTGGTCATAAAGCTTCTAAATATGAACCTTCGTCCCGATACCTTTAGTAGTTTCTCCGGAATCGTCGCCACAAAAATCGTTTACACACACACAGACATTTTTTTGTACCTTGGTCAAAAATGTTCAGACGACCCATAAAGACCTATTTCCGCTAAAATCTCAATTTTTTTTTTCGGCATGATTACAATACTTTAGCATACTGCGTATGATAAAGTAATAACACTGCATTCCTTGTTAAAAAGTAGCTGTAGAATGTGTTTGTTTCACATGTTAAGCTACTTGGTTTTGAATAAAAAGTTAAAAGCGATATCTTAACATTTAAGTTTTTTGCGGATATCGCCAAAATGAAAAATGATAGCTTAAATTTCTTTTCAGATAATTGATCAACACAAAATAAAACGGAACTTTGCCTAATTTAAACATAGGCTCTATCTCCACTAATAAGCGAGATCCCTATGGTGAGCCTCGAAATTGAGTCACCCGGTATACCAATGTTCATGTCCGTAACTTCCAAGGTTCTTAAGCTATAGCTATAGGTATCGCTATAACTTCTCTCATAATGTCATAAACATTTCAATCCCTATTTTCAACCTTTTAGAGACCGAATTTCCCCAAATGATAAATCATTAGAGGCAACAGGTATTATAACTATACATTGGCAGGCCATAAATCTTCCAAATTTAGAAAGCTAACTTGTGTTCCTAAAAGAATGTTCAAATACTTACGGCTACTATCTGCCTTAATTCTTATAATTCGACAATACTTTAATCGACATCAAACCATTTAACAGACTTTTAACTTGCCTTTTCCCGTTACTTTTATGCAATATAGTCAAATCTAACAATACCGGGAAAGTGTAAAGCATGGATCGGGTACATCGACCAGGTTTAGCAATACTTCATGAGGTGATTTGCATGCACCTAGCGACATGTGCCTGTAGATTTATATCGCAAATTTTAAATACAAGCAACACCCAGCATTTTGTGATACTGTTACAGGTTGCATACAAATTACGACGCCGTATTTGTGAATATTTGATATGCCGGTAGTTGAGTATTATTAGTGGGGTTTCAGGTAATTCGCGATATTTATCTGACGCCAGGTGATTTAGAAATTGAATACTTGCGGGAGAAATATATGCTACAAATCCGGAATTTTAAATATTTTCAAGTGTACTAACTGTATTAGGTAATTCAGAACAAACAAATGTATGTAACATTATTTAAACACATATGAAATACATATATCGTTATTTTCTCC
The DNA here is from genome assembly GCA_964023965.1 of Melinopterus prodromus. Lineage (NCBI taxonomy): Eukaryota > Metazoa > Arthropoda > Insecta > Coleoptera > Scarabaeidae > Melinopterus > Melinopterus prodromus. The sequence goes on along the minus strand of OZ030391.1, from coordinate 28,024,409 downwards.
TCATCATGACATGAGATACACAACAAAAATATGACTCAGAAAACATTTAGTTTATGAATGACTGAATAAAATTATTAAAATTATTAAAATTAATAAAATCATCATCAAATCAGCGAGATGCAAACAAATTCATATTGTTTGTTGAAATTCGTATATAGATATATACTATGTATCATATGAATGTTTATATTTAACGTTAACGCAAGAGCAAAATTTGTCTCATTGTGTAATTTCACAATCGTGGTATTAAATCCAATTTACGCAATCTTGAAGCGATTTATAATTAGTTTATATTTATCAAATAATCCAGACTTTCTATGTAAACTTGAGAAATCATTCATTATGTATAACATTCTAGAAAATAGCGTTGTTACTAATTACGTTGTTTGATGAATTGTGTTAGAATTTTATTATGTGTAATTTTTACTTATTAAACTAAACAAATACGTCGAATAGAACCCCATATGTATCGTTGAGATCAAATAGCATTAGCACTAGAAAATCTATAAAACTACTGTAGTGCGTGACATTTAGTATACCCACAAGTGTGCAAACTTTCAATTTTACAAATATTCCACAAAAACAGCCTTTGAAATATCGTCCATGGCCGGACAATATCACTCGTAACATTTAGTACCTATATTTACTTATGTAGCTATGTTTGATTTTTAATCCACAGATTTTAGACACGATATCATACCTTGAAGAGGTAAGCTATTTAAGGCAGTTTGCCAAGTACATTCCTCCAAATGTGGTTAGTACCACCATAGCAAACACTATAATTGTGGAAAAGTTATGTGGTTTTTGTGTTTTTTTTTTAGAAATTTGTAGCAGTCAGGTTATGCCTGTTACAACCACAAGAATCCATTCTTTGGTTCACATTATTATCTCTTTTAAATAAATCTTTTAAGATAGAACGACGACGGCAATGAGAAGACTAATCCCAAAGGTAACAAACATACCAGGTAGTGCCTGTAGCAATCGTCACAAATCACAATGGAGTACGTGTCTTATTCATATATTCATTTGAACCCATGTTTTGTGTATATGTCATAGGCAAATGGTTATTTTAGGCAAAAGCAAATAGATAATGAATCCTTTTTTATATCACATGCAAAAACTGCACAATACTAAGAATAAATAATTCTTAAGTGCAAAACAGATGTTTAACTTTTTATTTCTTCTATATATTAATATTAAATATGAGAAACTGACTTGACTTGACTTGACCATTATAACCTTTTTCTACTGCATATCTACCATTATCTTCACGCAATCAAGCTGCGATGTTTTTGCTGCACGAGGGGCGGATTTAGGTATTAGTTTTATGAGCTGCAGCCCAGGGCACTGCTCAGCCAAATGCCTGGTGGAATAAATACACACTTTTTTGTCAGAAATTTTTAATAATTTATGAATCTGACTATCTTTTTCCGAATTGCTATATAATATTCAACATATTTTGGCGTTGCCAAACAACAGCTGTGAGATGCTCCTTCTCAAGGATGTCCAATATAGAAAAAAAAAAACATAGTTGCCTCACAACAATGAAATGTTTTTATGAAATTTGCCATGCTATGAAATTTGAACATTCTTAAATTCACACAAAAAATTACAATACGTACAACTTACTTACCTACTTACAATACGTTCCACTTACTTACCTATTTTGAACATAAAACACATGATATAAAAGCATATTTTCTTTTTAAAACATACAATAATGTATATTTAAGGTATACAAATCATTCAAGTAGACAAATGTTCGAACGTTTGAAAAAGTTTGTTTGTTATAATAACAAACCCGAATAGGTAAAACAAATATCTCAAAAAAACAGAATTCTCCAAAATTCTTTAATTTAAACTTTTTTATAAAGCAGCAAGTAAACCAGTTATTACTGTAATTATCCCTTACTTTATTGACACACTGTATAACTTTTAGAACATTATCTATATTTTATTTTTTAGAATAAGTATTATTTTGGGTTATGTTCTACGTTCCAATTATTCCGTAAACATTTAGACGTGTCACCCAAAACTGCCTTCGCAGAGATGGAAAACTAAATTTCCAGGAATCTTCTCGCGGTATCTAGCGTTGAATTCTTTACTGTTCCTAGATTAAATGATAGAGGACATCAAGTTGGTAATTTGGAGATGTACGGCTAATTATCTTCCCACAAGGTACGCAAGGCAGTGCTTCAATAGAGGCAAAGACATTTGTATTTGTGGATACAAATGCAATTGTTTGAAATATTTGTTTGATAGACAGCACGTTTATTTGTGCCAAACACCTTATGTTTTCAATTAAAACTTATAATTTGTATATTATAAGGAACGAGATTTATTTAGTTCAAATAAGTATGATTGTGTTGAGTGAAAGAATTGTACTTTTTTCAATTAACTAGTTGGTTGAGTTAAAATGCGATATTTTAAAGTTAAAGCAATAAACGGTTCTTTGATTAAAGAAATTATTAGTTTGTGGAAGGAATGTATGGGGACCTATTATTGACAAGAAATATTCGGGGGATACCTACAGTAGAGCAAAATTACCGTGTCACCGCCTTTTGGGATGTCGCACATCCTTGACCAGTGGTTGGTCGTCCCAGACTTGCACTTATAGTCAAGGTAAGGGTAGCAAAGTGTACACTGATCCGGAATTGGAACGTGAACTTGCATGGAAACTACTCTATATACCTACTGCCGATCACACGGTCTTTCTAGCAATTTACCCTATTTTTTACACTGAAGATAGGCCGAACTGCGAGGAGAGACTTTACAGCGCCATTTAGCAATACAGGATGAGCTATTGACATTAAAAACATATTTATTTGAATCGTAATATGATTACTTTGCCAGAAGTAAACCTATTTTTAAGGCAAAGCAAAAACATTACTTTAAAGGACATAAATTTCGTCTTGTAAACAAATATATTTGTTTGAATGCAAATTAGATTTATTTGCAGTAAAGAGGGGTTTTTAAAATCAAAACACAAATATTACTTAGAAAATAAACTGCTTCCGGGTTATGCCGTGTGTCAAGATTTGTTAATGCTGACGTTTCGCGAACCAATAAAACGTCAGCATTAACAAATCTTGACACACGGCATCACCCGGAAGCAGTTTATTTTCCAAATGATTCTGGCCGTGAAAGCCTACGTACTTAACAAATATTACTTTTAAGGAAAGTAATTTTTGTTCGTCTCCAAATATATTTATGTCTTACATGATCATAAAGTGACATTTTACATCTTAGATACGGGGGGCGAAAGCAGCTACTTTATGCCCGCGAGAGCATTAATGATTCTTAACGCCCGCGCGGGCATTAAGGATTCTTAACGCCCGCGGGGGCATTAAGGATTCTTAACGCCCGCGCGGGCATTACGGATTCTTAACGCCCGCGCGGGCATTAAGGATTCTTAACGCCCGCGCGGGCATTAAGCGTTGCCATGGTTTATAGGTATGTCAGATACATCATATATTTGACACTCAAATTGAAAATTTTAAATCGTCAATGTCAATTATTGGCTATTAAGGTTATTCTATTTGACAATGAATTGTCTGCATTGTCACTCAATTCCGAATTGTTTGTATTGATTATTATTTAACTCCGTAGATGCGCATGTCAATTGATTACGTCAAAATAGCTATTAAAATTATTCAAACGGAGGAACAAAATCATTGTAGGACATACAATTTTGTATGTACCACGGGCATTACTTGAGGTTTATTCAAAAGAATGTATTTCTTAAAAACAAGATATCTTTTCTATCTGTGTATGTACTTGGTATGTATCAAGTTTAGTAACTGGATATGAAAAATAAGACTTGTGAAACATCATACGGTAGATCTTTTAACAGCATATAAATTTCATTTGAAACTTTTTTAACGTCAGTATAGAGTATTTCACTCTCTTCAGTAAAGTGAAATGAAAAACAGCTTTAAGCAAAACTTACTTGGTTCTAGAAAAGCTTTTCTATGATACTTCACCAAACTGTCGAAGTATAAATCACTTTTATTATCCAGGAAGGTACGCTTGGTTTAAAGAATGGGTGGAACTAGAATCGTTACACACATTCATATTTGAATTGTTAATTCGTTTCATCTCTTTATATTTCTAGTGCTTAATATATGGTTGGATGTGGTTGTTTGTGGTTTCATTACAACTACATTCGTTTTCTAGTGTAGTAGAAGGTTCTATTTTGTATTATGAATATATACAGACAAACATCCGTATTATGTAAAGAATTTATTTTTCAACGAGTTACGGAAGTTTTTAAATAACGAGTTAAAGTAGTAAACATGAGGTACTATACAATTTGTTGGACCGGATGCGCTAGTTTTTATTATTGAATTGTTTATCGTAACATTGACTGATCCATCACAAAAAAACGATATCTGAACCGTGTTTTCCTCGTGTTGGAATAAACCTAAGATATTCCGCATCATATTACAATTATAAACTATACATACTAGGTACGTACTAGGGCTTCCAATCCTGGGATTCCGGGATTCCGGGTTTTGGGATCTCGGGATTATAAATCTAAATCCCGGGATCCAGTAAAAGTTAAATCCAAATTATTTTCTTATTTTGTTGTTAATTGGCGAAATCTGGGCACGATCTACAATAAATCATATGAACTGCTATTAAAGTAAAGTTCAGTCTATTACAGCAGCATTTCTGATTAAATTATAAAGTATCAAGCATAAAACGTTTCAACAACCCAACAAATGCTATAATAGGAAGAACAGATATCGCAAAAAGTAGAAATTATTCAGTATGGAAGCAAAATGAACCTTCTCAGTTTGCTTAAGTCGATTTAGGTACTATACCCTCAACAGAAAAGGCTATAAAACAGAAAGAAGACACATAACCGTAAATTTTTTAAAAAATAGTCGCGTGTATTTAATTATGTACTACAGAATATAAAATTAAATTAGTAAATAGGTAACAAAATACAGCGAAAACAAAAAACTATTGTAAATAACTATAAAATAGAGGTAGAAATTATTCCCGATATATTTAAGTGTAACATGAAACCTAGATTGTACCAAAAATGATTTGCTATTAATCGTTCGATGGTACATTCCAATCGAACGAACGTTGTTATTTCTTGTTCCGATTTTCAAGTTTCTTCCACTTTAAGGATTTTACCTTAAAGTAAAATGGGAAATATATAGGTACGATGTTTCTCTGTCATCGGATCACCGCACAATTATTGCTATTTTTGGAAAACTTTTGTCAAAAACTGCAGTTAGATAAAAAAATCTGTTTTTTAATGTAGGTTAAGGTATTTGAACTATATTTGAGAAATCCGAAAGACGTACAAGCAAGGCGTCAACTTATTATTTAATAATAATTTTTTTTTCGACTAGTAGAAATTAAATATTTAAATAGCCTAACTCCTTATTCATCTAAGAAGTTGCACTGAATATTTAATTAATTTTGAACAATAAATAACGTCTTTCCTTGAAAACGCGTCATTAGTCAATATACCTATCTTTTTTCTAAACAATAAGTTTTATTTAAAATGCAAGCAGTTAAGTCTACTTGCATAATAAACATCCATGACATATGAATTCTAAAGTTATCGAATTTTAAACAATTTGTCAAAATGTTTTATTGGCATTTATATGATAAATTGAAAATTTGACTAGATCAATTTCTTTTGCTGCGACTATACTTGAAAAATTTTACAAAACTGTCAAATTTTTGAGCAAATTTAAGATACAGGAGCAAGTTATTATGTATTAGAGTTTAAATTTTGTTTATTATTGTTGTCAATACGCACACTTGACACCTTTTACCTTTTAAACCGATAATTTAGGGTTTCTACTTGTAAGACAAAATGTGAGAAAGTTGATAATTTTTGGGGTAAAAGATATTGTCCAATTAAGTATATGTTAGGAGTTTCTTACTAACTAGATTTGGTAACTTTTTGCATCTCAGGCGTTTTGATCTGGCAATTTTCGCTTTTTCTTAATAAATAATAAAATATTTAATCCCGAAATCCCGAGATCAGTAAATTGTCCGGGATTGGAAGCCCTAGTATGTACCACAGCCATTTGACACAACAATAAATCAAATATAGTATATCAAACTTGGAGAAAATTATCTCATACAAAACATACAAAACCTAACATAAAACACACAAATTTATTAGGACGCATTTCTTTGCAATACCAACAACCATTTTTGGAAGATAGAAATTAAAAATTAACAAAATGTTTTGTTAGATTCATTGTCGAGTGCCTTAAAAGCGTCTATCGGCAAAAACATATGTCCCTATAAAAAATTGGTAAAAATAGATACGTTAATACAACGATATCTAAATACTAAATTTCTTTCATGTGTTAGACGAAAAATTGCTATATTTCTACCTAATAATCGCTCAGTGCAATTTAAGGCGTTATGTATGTGAATAGACCCCGGTTAAACCATACTTAAGAGGAAATGTCAGTCACCGGCCTCAAAAGTTAGACGAAACTGAGGGGCGAGAGGAGGAAACAAGCCGCGCCCATTGTACACTCCGCAGAAAATGCAGAAACACTTATTAGGGGAACGCCGGGTTCACTTGAACAAGGGCTGCGGCGAAGATCAAAGGAGCCGGCGGTGTTGACTGGCGCCGAGCCAGTCTACAGCACCGTCCCTGTTATTCCGTTTACTAATGATTTTGTATTTGTAATTCTATCGCATATTGGCTTGATATTCACACATAATATACTTATGTTCTGAAATGCGTTTCTTGTACCTTTAAATGCAAATACAATTCCACAAAATAATACAATGATACAAATTAATTAATTGCTTTATTACAACATTCCTATTTTACTACTAACTATGGTTGAACATTTTACGTTTTGTATGTTAAAAAAATGTAGTTTTGCTAAAACAGAGGTTTACTTACATAAATCATTTATTACTTTACATTTATTATTAGACAATAAACATTTATTATTAACTAATATTCAGTTAGCTCTGAAGTAACGAACAGCATGGTTCCCTAAGACAGAAATTATGAATTTTGACTCATGGCATAACCAGGTAACTATTTATCTTCTAAATGATTCTGGCCGTAAATGCATTTGTACTAAGTTACTTATTTAAAAACATTTAACGTTTTCTTTGTGCATCAATAATCAAATGTTCAAATGATCAAATGTCTCGTTCATACTTAGCAGAGATCGATACTTTCAGGTAAAACACACCTCATATAAAAATTCCCATTTTTTCACTATGTTCACTAACCAAAAGTTATCTCTTTTGAATTTTTATTCGTTCTACTTTTAATTCCTTATCGAGTGACGCAACTAGGTGTAAGTATTGCCTATCTAATAAAATTTATATACAGAAAACAAGTAGGACATCCTGTATGTTCCTGGAATGAAGCAATCACCCTAAGGACCCTAATATTGCGATAATTAAATATTGACAGAGTCAAATATCTTTCTGTTGTCTACCTGATTCCGTCAAATGCTCGCTCATTTTTATACGTGCTCCTGAATTTATGCCCACAAGTATATTTGCTGACTTGTATATGACAAATTCTAGGACCATCCATATTTCCATACCTGTTGGTCAGAGGACGACTGAGATGTATTATTACATTCAGGTGTTTTGTTAGTATCTGTCGGCGAGCAGGCGATGGGTGCATCTGATTCCTGTACAAGTAGAAACAACAGGATAACAAATGTTGAATATATGCACTGTAACCCTTTCTTGACTTACGTAAATATAATGTTGTGACAATTCGTCGATTTTATTTTCATTATTATTCTTCTTGCAGTTTGTCGGTATCGAACTATTCGTTATTATTGGTGGCTGTAATGATAACACACATATAAATGAATTCGAATATTTTAGTCATTATACATTTCAGTACATATTTTCTTACGTTTTTTATTTCCATTCCAATACTTTTGTTTTGATTATTTTTTGTATTTGCGTTTTTTTGTTAATAATACACGAAATAAATAGATGCTTTAATTGAATAAAAACTCACGACACAAGAACCGAAGTATTCTTATAAGTAAATGCTAAAAGTTTACAAGTAAATATATATTTTTGGTATATTTTTTCTAGCAAATTGATATTTATTTATTTTATTGCATTATTTTTATATAAATACGATTATATATAAATACGCGCATACAGTAGACTCTCCGGCAACGCGGTTCCTACAACGTGAATTCCCACCAACTCGCTATACATCATATCACGCGATTATCGTACAATGCGGATACGTTAACATTTGCGATCCTCAAATTCCTATAACGCGTTTTCATACAACGCGTGGTATTATACTGCCTTGTAGGAGAGTCTCTGCGTGCATACGTTGTGCAATTTAAATTTTACTCTTCAAATATATTGAAGTATCTTGTAAATAAAGCCTAGTCCATCGGATGTCAGACTTAGGTTCAACGCAAAAAATACTTCGCAAATGATGTACCGCAAGCAATCAATCAATACTGTGTATTGTCACATTTACATATATACTTACCAGATGACATGACGTATTAGGCGCAAGAGTTTCTGTCAACGGATGTATAACACCTTTATAAAAGTTTTTTGAAATATATGGTAATCCCACACACTTACACTTACAACAGAGTATTGCCCAAATTAACTAGCGAAGAAAGACAAGGAAATATTTGTATTATAATTACACTACACGTATAATATCTACATATACACTTCCCGCAGGTACTGTCGCAATTGTTAGTTTTCTTAGACCGCGGGCCACATAAACGCAGCCGATTTTTTTTAGTTTGCCCATATTGCATGCGTCTGTTACTATAAAGACAACAAGTCGAACTAAAGTCAGGTTCTGGACCTATTTTGTTGTGCCGAAATTCACTTGCGGAAAAGCATGCAGTCTTAATTTCTAAGCCGGTCGTTGCAATAAATTTACACAGACGCCTGGCGCCACCAGCACGGTAAAATTTATTTTGCTTGGGACTGTACCAGTTGAATTTGATTGGTCGAAGCGGGTGATGTGGCATTTGTCCCACAGATGGCTGCACCGTACGACGGTAAAATATGTTATTCTCGTCTGATACACGTGTTCAAAAAAGCAAGGATTAAGTCGTTACAACATTCATATTTTGTTGCGATTTTTTTTACATAAGTTCACGAAAGTTCAATACAAAATGTTGTAATCTTGCTTTTTTGATATTTAGCTCTGATTTGGAATAAAAAAATAACAAAAATTACCATTTATTGGCTTCTTTAGCAAGGTTTTAAAAACAAACTATAACAAAAATGAAAAAAGTGGCATTAGTAGCCTCTGTACAATACCTTTATCTATAATTTAATGTATTACACGTGAATATTAACACACAATTAAGCTCAGTATGTTTGCTTTTATGTAGTGTTGTTTTGTAGTACGCTACTACCTCTAGTGATTCCTCTTAACTCCGATCAAAAACTATTTTAGCAAATAAAGTCCCGTGTCCTTTAGTCCCGGAACGCTAAAGCTTTCAACGCTCGATTACGCGAGAGGATTCCTGGAAAGTGCAATTTTCCAACTCGGAGCAGAGTACACCAGGATGTGAGTTTTGAGTCACGATAACGTGGTGCACACACCCTCCATACGAGATGTTTACTTTTTTTGTAATTATCACTACTATTATAGTCCTTTGCCGCGAGTGAGCATCAAGAAACCTCAACTGACTGAGTATTAATGAGACTCCGCGGATCACTATACCCTGCTCACGGCCGTCTCAGACACTACGTATATAAATATTATAAATGTGTACAGTTCAGTCAGTGATCGCGCTAAAACCGAGCGAGGTACAGCAATAGTCCGGTGCCTGCTACTACTACAGATTTTCTCTTACGACTCGCGTTTAAGTGACCAGTGTGCTAGCAAGACGCCGCGGAACGTTTAATTTGTGAAGTTTTATAGTGTTCTTATTTAACTTTTTCGTAAGTTATCTTATCATATTTTCTAATCGCTGACGCTTATCGCTCCCCCTTATTAGCATATTTTGTTAAGTAATCTACAACAGTCTCTTTTTAAATTTTACTGTTTTATTTTATTTCTTTTACTGCGATCAAAATTTTATTTATTATCTGAATCGTAAATATAATATACTCTATATCATATACACTCTATTTCTATTTTGTGTTTCTCCAATCAGGTGTATACTTATATAGTTGAAGGAGTGTGTTTTCATTTGAAAGATGTAGTACGGACAGAACCTTCACATTAAGTGTCTCGAGTTTTTGTACAACGAAATATGAAAGTGGCCAATATTGCAATCGCACTTTCATAGAAGGAAGTAATTTTAACACAGTTGCATTATACGAGTAAAATGGATTGCAGAACATCATAGCATACATTGCCTAAAGTTTATAGAATTTCTTATTAATTTTCTTACCATAGTGGAGTTAATACAGCTTTTTATTTCGCAACCTACAGCTACGATTTTGATTACACTTTTTGTTGTTAAATTACTTTAAATAATAAACACTCCGTTTGTTGCATTCATTTGTTTATATTTTTTTGTACATTTTGATCATTTTTAGTCAGAATTGATAATCATTTTTCAAGTATTTGCCTACTATAAGAATTACAATTTGACTAAAAAAGTGCAGACTTCACCTAATGTGAAAAATGCCGATGTATTTTGATTACTTTACACACAATAGAAATTGTCGAGAAAGAGACAGTTGAAAATTAGGGAAATTCGGTAAATTTCTTTGCGCTAAATACAAATTAAAGTTTGAAAGTTTCATAATACGTAGTGTAATGGCGATTTTCGTTATTTTTACTTTGTCATAAAGTATTGTAATCGTGTCGAAAACAAATTGGAGTTTTTAGCGGAAATATGTCCTTTTGGGTCTCTTGAACATCTTTGACCGAGGTACAAAAAAATGTCTGTATGTGTGTGTGTCTGTGTGTACCCATTTTTTTGTGGCAACGATTCCGGAGAAACTACTAAAGGTATCGGAACAAAACTTAATATTTAGAAGCTTCATGACCTGATTGATGATTCATGAACTTAGAGCTGAAAAGCTTTTTCTTCAAAAGTGCCATAGGACCTGGAGGTTTACTCCTATCATTTTTCAAAGATTTTTCAAATAAGCCTATGTCTGTAATGTAAAATTGTGCAAATAGTTAAATAATAATAATTAAACTAGATGAAATTTTGTATAATTTATGTCTATGGCATTTTTTATAAAATTAATGGTTTAGCTGCATGAGCAAATTCTATTTGTCGAGATCGGTCGTGTCTGCATTAAAACTAGTTAGCCACAGTTTGACAGATATTTTGATTCTTTAATTAAAAATTTACGTGGTAGTTCTTATTATTTTCTTTATCTGATGGTCGCTACATGTTTCGCGTCTAACTAGACGCTTCTTCAGGCGATATCGTCAAAAATTGTAGAATTGTAGAAGTCGCATAAATACGTCATACGCATACACATACGTAGATGAACCAAACTATAGTTCCAATTAGGTATATATAATATACCTAATTGGAACTATAGTTTCCTAACACACTTGACTAGCATACAACGTGGTAGACAGAGCGGCGACGAGTACATTATGTTTTATTATTTTTATATTTTATTTATTATTTTTATTATTTATATTTTGATTCTATTGACACTATGGTCAAAACATCAGCGTTTGACACAGTTTGACACTACTGTATAGTATGCGAATTTCATTGTTGAATTTCAGGTGAAAGTACAAATTTATGGTTTACTAGAAGACCCGTTTGTTCCTCATTATTCCAACTAAAAATGCATACAATAATCATACAATAAAAAAAATCTGATGTGGCCAGGTACATAACTTTATCATACAATATATAAAATTAATAGTTTCGCTGCATGAGATTCAATTTGATCGAGATCGGTCGTGTCTGCATTACAATAAAACTAGCTAGCCAGGATTTGACAGATATTTTGATTCTATTGACAGTAGGTATTGTAAAAACATCAGTGTTTGACACGACGTACTGTCATTAGAATGGAAATATCTGTCACATCCTGGGTAACTAGTTTTATAATAATGCAACCACGACCGATCTCAATCAAATACAGCTCATGCAGCTAAACTATCAATTTTGCCAAAAAATGTCATAGACATAAATTGCACAAAATTCCTCTACTAACTACTTTAATTTATTATTTAACTATTGTGACGAAATTTCAGAAATTGCGGCTCATATGCAAAATGCTTGAAAAATGCCCAGAGTAAACATCCAGTTCCTTTCCCTTTTGAACAAAAAGCTTTTCTGCTCTAAGTTTGGTTATGAAACTTCTAAGTATAAGGTTTCGTCCCGATACCTTTAGTAGTTTCTCCGAAATCGTCGCCACAAAAAAAAGAGTACAGACACACAAACACATAGAAATTGTTTGTACCTTGGTCTAAAATGTTCAGGGAACCCAAATGGACCTATTTCTGCTACAATCTCAATTTTATTTAGGCACGATTACAATACTATGTCATACTACGTATGATCAAGTAAAAACGCTACATGCTGGACTGCTGCAGTCGTATTGGTTTGAAGAAAAATTCCACAGAAGATTTTTATTCCAAAGAAATACTTGAGTACGATCGGTTTTGTTACAGTCAGGCCCGGACTTAGAGACCCAGGGCCCCTAGGCACTTCACATTTTGCCCCCCACCATCTCGAAGCTATTTTGGACATTTAACAAATTAAATGCACTAGTACAGAACATATAATTTGTAATCAACTTTAATTAATGACTTTAATAAACATCAGATTAATACAGTCTATGTTACTACTGGCCGGGTGCGCATACAGCAAGCCCATCTGTCTTACCACGGGACATGTCTAATATCAACACGAAGTGGGGCTGTTTTATGCAGTTTCCTCCTTAGTAATCAATCACCCACGTGGTAGTTCCCTGTAATGTGTCAACTAAAGTTGTTGTTGTACGTAAATTGGTAGAAGCTGTTGTGGTGGTTTGTAGTAAAATTAAACCGCGGTTTCGTACGTTATAATTTTAATAAGAAATAACAAAGTCGATCACAGCGCGGTTGCGTGCAGCAGTAACGGAGAAAACTTCTCGTGGGATTCATATTCCGCCACTGGCATCTAAATCGTTTCTCAGTCCCCCCCTCAGTACTGTGCACAGGGCAAATAGTTACGTTATTCTATAAATTTTATAGAATCATACGACGAACTTTCTTCTGTGCAAAAGAACGAATGACGCCATCATAGTCAATTGACTTCATTATTTCTCACTCTTATCTACATTACAGAGAGTGATGTAGTAAAAATATTTATTATAATATTATTTTCCATAAACCCTTTTGATAAGGCAAGCCATACTTTTGAGGATATATAAAGATTCCATCACCGGGGCCCCTAGGCTGGCTGAGCCCCTAGGCCGGGGCCTTGTAGGCCTAGGCAGAAATTCGGCACTGGGTGCAGTGTGTTCTGAGGATTTGATGATCTTCGTTATTGAATATACCATTCCTGAAAAGATAAAGAAGAGGAATATGTCCACTACTACGGAAGAGTTAAACGACCATGATCAAAGGCAACTCTATTTCTAGTATAATAATATGTTACTTATAAAACAGTAAATAAGTTTGATACATTGCAAATGATCAAGAAATAGCAATTACATACCTGTAGTTAAGAACAATTATCGCCGTTGCCATATACTAGAAGGATATGCATCATTCAAAGTCAATCATATCAACAATTACGACACTTTTTTTTTTTTTTTTTGGGGATGTTGCCATGTGCACAAAGCCTATGGCTTGTCTGTGCGGCAATCGGGGGTTAAAATACTTAATTGATTTATTATTATACGTAATAATATCTAGCTATACTATTACCTCAGTACGCAGTTTGACTGCCCTTTAATCGCACAGATAAAACTATAACATCTACCATGTAAAAAAGAACCATACCTGTCTACGCCAAAGACCGTTCTCGTAATAACCATCGTTCACCTCTCAAAACTGATGCAACACTCCAACTCTTTACAACACTCTCTAAATTAGCGTGGTTTCAATTCTTCTCGCGATTGAAAAAGTTGATGAATTGCGCGAAACGACGACGAGCCTCGGCCAATATGTAGGTCGTGCAATATTGCCAAAGGGATGATAATGTCGGCCCAGTCGGACACCAATAAAATTCTAATACAACCAATATACGAGCAATTGATCGCAATGGAGATTATTGATAATTTTGCGAAAGAAACACGAGCGAATGCGAAAAAACAAGGTTGTATTCATTACAGAATTTGTCGTAAACCGTGTCGAGGGACAATAATAATTGACACAACCCCCGGCTTCATATAAAACCCTCATATCGCCGGCGATCACTTTAGTCGCTCCGCTGGATGTGAAAGGTATGATGTTCGGTTGAAATTGAAACGCAGTGCGGAAGAGAATACATCTAAAAGTGAAAACAGTGATCGTTGTAATATCTATTTTGTGGTTCGCACATTTACCATTATCTTTTAATTTCTAATCTAGCTACCGAAAAGACTTGATTTTCCCTGCTTTCTTAACTGCAGTTACTGTTGTAGACATTTTTGTTGGAGTTTCATCTTTGAGCATACACTGCGCCATCGCTTTTGTCTAAAATTTGAGAACTCTATAAGGTGTGCAAGCAACAGTTAGAACTACTGGTATTATCATCCAAGAGTCGCCCGATCTTTTTTGAAAATTTTCTATTTTGGTTCACGTCAGTATCTGTAATACGCTATTAAACGAGATTCCCAGTTTTTCTCTGTCCCCCTTTTGTCATATGGTAATACCTAATATTAATGAAATGAACCAAAAAAAATAGTCCGAAAATACCAGGCCACTGTTCATATTCATGTCCTTCAAATTTTTACCAAATAACGTATCGTTTCTTGCGCCCTGTTTGTTTAATTTGAAACTCGGATTGCCAGTCCTGAAGTGACAAATAAAACCTATAAATTTCCACAGCCTCTGTAGCTCAACTGTGAGAGCTGTCAATCGGAAAATGGAGGGTTCCTGGTTCAAATCCAGGTGGAGGTGTTTTTTCCAAACATTATACTCACCTGGGTTAATTATCATTTGCTTCTTTAGTTGATTCTACATTACTGACGAGTTTACGTAATAACCATTTTCCCTTGAATTTATTCATCTGTATGAGCTGTTTAGCAATAAACATTTAGCGATTCCTCGTTACCAAACTTCCATCTAGCCCCAATAGGTGTCACGTCGGGTTTGTTTAATTCGAAACTCGGATTGCAAGTCCTGAAGTGACAAAAAAAAACCTATAAATTTCCACAGTCTCTGTAGCTCAACTGGGAGAGCTGTCCACCGGAAATTGGAGGGGTCCTGGTTCAAATCCAGGCGGAGGTGTTTTTTCCAAAGATTATCCTCACCTGGGTTCATTATCATGCGCTTCTTTAGTTGATTCTACATTACTGACGAGTTTACGAAATAACCATTTTCCCTTGAATTTATTCACCTGTTGTATATCGCTGCAGAGGAATTATTTTTATACTTCATATACTTTTAGATGTTGGTTATGTCTAACCTTTAGCCGTTTGCTATACAGTGTGTCCAAATTTAGAGTGTTAAGAACACTTTTTAAATTAGCAAGTCTACTTATGACATAAAACCATTCTCCCTCTTTAAATGCAGAGAGTTGTACTGAGTTATCAAAATACAATGAATAGGAAATTTTACTGCTTATAAGTAGTATGAGTAGTAGTTTACTATTTACTTTTGACCAAGCAAATGCAACAAAATTTCCTTCAAACTTGACGTCAGGAGTACACCCATTGGTACGGAGCGTTTTTCTAATCTCAAACCCCCATTCTCATGATATTTAAAGACTTTTTGAGCCAACCTAAATATTATTTTAACTGCCATAAAACTTCTGATGTAAGGATTTTGGTTTTAGGTAATTCATAACAACTTTTTCCGATAAAAAATTATTTTGTCATCGCATGGCATATTGACTGGCCACCCAGATTCCCGATGGTATCCCATTAGATCGTTTACTGTAAGCGAATACGTGAAAAACAATTATCCTAATTACTATTGGTAAATAATGTTACCTCCGACAACTTTGTGAGGAAATACGGAGAGGGGGTTGATCACTAACATAGCGATCAGTGCTGCAGACTGCAGGGGTATTTCTTTGACATTGCGACAGTTGATTGACAATTCGCATCGCTACCATTGAAAAATACATTTAAAAGTTTGATATAAAATATATGATATACTCGCCTATGGCTCGTCCACGCCATTTATATCCTTAATTATGTTCTCGTCAAACAAGATACTATTGCTAAGCTTATAGTCCGAGAGCTAGCAACGGTTATTTAAAATCAGAATCTGTCCTTTGTAGCGCAACAATAAGATAATTGGACAAGTCGGACAACGTTCCAGGGGTGACTTTTGCACCTATACATTTTTAAAGGGTTAAATAAAAATAAAAAAAATACATTATTATAAAGGCGACAAACTGGCTTTCGGATATCAGAGTTGAGAATGTTTCAAGTAAAGAAAAAAATTCTGAAATGCTGAGTGAATAACCTGTAGGTGCAAGAAGACGTCGAAGTGCGACACAAAATTGAACTATTTGAAGTAAAATAATCAAGTTGGGTTTGAGTAATCAAATTGGGAATTTCAGTTTGGATCGGAACGATTACTTTGTGGAGATTTATTTAAGAGTCATCAATCAAACCCAACCTCTTATTCTACTGTAGATAGTACAATTTTGTGCGCCACTTCGACCCCCTATTGGACCCACTTTCCACCCACCCACCGGTCTGGCAATTTTTTCTTCCCTTAAACCGTTCTTAACTTTTATATCCTAAAGCGACAAACTGATTGTAGTAATGTATTTTTTCATTTCGCCCTTTAAAAATCTATGGGCGCAAAAGCCACCCCCGGAAGGTTGCTGGCTCTTAGACTATTAATAAGTTTTGGAGATATTGAAAACAAGGGTGGACAATTTTTTTTGATACATTTTGCCGTATATAGATGCCCTATCCTAAAATAGGTAAAGACGTCACACGTCAACACATCAATCGGATGTAAATGTTGCCTTCATATCTGCTATAATTAATGTGTTTTTACATAATTATTCTATAAATAAAACTATTGATATATTATACTTTAGTAGGTAGATATTACTTGCGTAGGTATTCACGGTCACGACTGGGATATTAATAAACAATAAACTGTTCCCTTGATTAGAAATTACCGAATTACTCGTTCAGACTAAACGGTCTAAACACCCCTTACCTTGTGATACGTTATTTGAAAGGACACAAAATTCTCTACTCAAATTACACCAAATTAAATCGATCGATTAGTTTTTAAGATAGACTACACAGAAGATGCAAGGTGTGAAATAACTCAACCCTTAATAACTCTTGACGTGATTCGATTATTGCTTTGAGCGGAAACACGTCGACTAAGATGTCGAGGGGGAAGTTCAAACCTCGCACCTAGAGAATTTTAGGTTTTTTACCTTAGCCCCCTGCCAACCCACTTCGAAATTTCAAATGGCACCCCCTACCTTGTGATACATCGTTTGAAAGGGTATAAAGTTCTCTACTCAACCATGATAACAAAATTAAATTAATCGATTGGTTCTTAAGATAGACTAGAATAATGGCCACCATTATTTGCGTTCGCGAAGAGTTCGAAAACAGAATGTATTTTTGTCTAGCAAATAATGGTGGCCATTTCGAACATGCCATAAAATAATTTCTTATTTCTTATTTTATTATTTATTTTAATTTTGTATTTCTTATTGCTGTAATTTAATTCAACACTGTATCCAATCCGCAATTGTTCGCTAATAATAATTAATTTCATACCTTCCATCTTCTGTGTAGTCTATCTTAAGAACCAATCGACCGATTTCATTTTTATCATGGTTGAGTAGATAATTTTAAGCGGGTGCTATTTGAAATTTCGAATGCACTTTACTCTTATCTTAAATTTATATTTTCTATTAAATTTCTTCAAATTTTTTATAACGACAAAGCATCAACTTTTATTAAGAATAAACTGAGAAATTATAATAATAGTGAGTCTTTAAATCACCCTCTATATTACCCGAGAAGTTTTAATAATTATTTATTTACCCTTGTACAAGTATCTACCCCAAAACATTCAAAGAATCCAAAGCAAAAACTACGATATGTCGACCGATATGTGAGTAACCACCTTATGCCTCGACAAAATGCCCAAAATTATTGAGAACAAAATGGACCTCCGTCCATATTTAACTCATACTTGTGACATTTTTGATTCTAAAACCGCAACTTTTAATTTCTCGTATTCTAGAGTAGAGACTCTTCTGGTATGACAATCTTACCTAAGTAAAATTTGTTTATTTTAATGTTTATCAATAAGATATTCAAATCAATTAGTTGGATAACATGAAAATAAAAACTTTTTACAATATTTAATTCATAATAACTATAATATAATATAATATAATATAATTACCATTGCCATTTATTAGACGTCATAGAAGTAATATTCTGCGAAATAGTGAAATTATGTTATGTTAAGTAAGAAATGCATTGGTATTTAAACGTAAGTGTTGTAAATGCGCAATAAAAGTGGTTTAAACCTACGTTTCTTGACACGCTAATATAATTAAATATTTAAATTACCTATCTAATTTTAATTATTAATACACGTGCACATAGCTATTATATTTATTACTGT
This sequence comes from Melinopterus prodromus, assembly GCA_964023965.1. NCBI lineage: Eukaryota > Metazoa > Arthropoda > Insecta > Coleoptera > Scarabaeidae > Melinopterus > Melinopterus prodromus. The sequence continues at coordinate 28,005,736 of OZ030391.1, read as the reverse complement.
AATATGATATAATGCAATTTCCTCCTGTAGTAACAACTCATCGGAGAATATTGTATAATGCAAGAGTTGTCCTTTAACCAACAAGTATTTAATTAATATTACTCATTATTTATAATTCCATCAATTCGTGCTATATCTAAGTTTTTATCAAATATATAATTCTGTAGAAACTAACAGTAACTTTATATGCTTATATCAAATTTCATCTACTTTGTGTTGGTGAAAAAATACGGACGACATTTTAATACTTATACAGGCTGTATAAAAGAGCAGTAATCAATCTAATCATCCGATCAATTGACAAGTGCATTTTAACTATATATATTGTATATTTTTTATCTAAAATATAGTGCTAATTTAGTATATTTCTACTAAAAAAATACGAAATAAAAGTAACAGATACAATAATAAAGATAATAAAAATAAGAATAATAATATAGGTTCATAATATGGTGATATACAGGTGGCATGTAATTTTTCAATAAATCAAGTTACAGCCACAACCTGGATTTGAACCAGGGATCTTTGCGGTTCTAGCACAAGGCTCTCCCATCTGAGCTACTGAGGCCTATGATGGGAGAGCATTGTGCTAGAAACGCAAAGGTCCCTTGTTCAAAACCATGTTGTGGCTGTAATTTTTGATTTATTTAAAATTTACATCCCGCCTGTATATCACCATATTATTAACCTATAATATTAATTTTACAAAATATGTCGTTAAATATTTTCATTTGTAAAAATAATAATAATATAATTGGATGAACAACATATTATACCCACTCCTTCTGTCAATTTGTTATCCCATTGTTGAAACGTGTTACGTGTTCTTCTTCATTAATTTCCAGATGAGTCAACGATCATCGAGTGGGAGCACTCAAGCAGTGTGGGTGTGCATAGCCCTCACATTGATAACGCAGATCGCTCTGACACATCCCCTTCAAAAACGGGGACAGAATTTCTTCCATTTGGAGTGCAAGGGACAGTACAACAAGAGCGTATTCGCTAGGTTAGATCGCATCTGCGAGGACTGCTATAACCTCTTCAGGGAACCAGATGTACACACACTATGCAGGTAAATCATCGCGTTTCTTTAAGACAACATATTTTACTAATTTAACTAACAACCTCAATTCCAAAAGTATAGGTACCTACTTCCATATCAAGTCCTTCAAATTGATATTACAATTTTGCGTATCAGATATTAAATTGTTTCAAATACTTAAATAGGCTGTGAAAATTAAGGTAACTTTGGAAGCTGAGCAGAGTTCTTTCTAACTTATAAGTCCCCAAAATATTTCTGTACAATTTTGAATCACCCTATTAGTAGAAATTTAGACAATCCAAATGTTTATTTATTCAAAATTGGGATAACTTTTGTAACGTATTTACGGAATAACTTATCTTTTCTCGTAAGTGAAAATTACATAAATATAAATTGATATCAGTTGATTCAACTGCTCAGATGAGTGAGTCTATTTTTAACTGTATATTACTCATACTTGTATAATATATATACCGTAATTAGAATGTTACATAGAACAAAGGCGGATTGATGCTAATTCCTGATACATGCGTATGTTAAGGAAATACCCAGCATTACAATCCGAGGATTCATGTCAGTATGAAACAGGTCCTTTAAGAGCTTGTTTGTCTATTCGACACCCGATTAAGCGATTAAGCTGGAATCTTAGCGCCTCCAAACAAAATAGTTCTGCGAAAGAAGTGATTATTAAGTCAGGTTGCGGTTTGCGACCACAGGTTGGCAGGAGAATCCTCAAGCCATCTTGCGGTTTCGAAAAGAATTTGAAATAAATAGGTATACCTTTGTTTTTCCCTTGCAAAGTATTACGTATGTTAATAATAAATATTTTCGATATTTGTCGTCTGTAATACCTACACAATGTATAAAATGAAAAACGAGTAGAACAGTTAACATTATATATAACATAAATATAGAGTAAGTAAAAATTACAAATTATAACAAAATCTAGTAAAATACAGGGCAGTTAATATGAAAGAAATGATTTATTCAGCATTTGTTTCGTTTAGATGTGTGTCTCAACTAGAATAAAACAGAAGTTTTATCCTTTTTTTAACACACGTTTTTAGTTCATTATCACTGTGAATAAAGGAGATGCCAACATATATTTTCAAACTCGTCCCCATTCGTATATCCTCTTTTGCTCAAAACTAAAATTGAGTAAAAGCTACTGCCACACTTTTACAAAAAAAAATAATCAGCTATATTTGGACATAAAAATAATCAATACTGGCATAGCGATTTGAGAAAAAAGTCACTTGAACAAAACTGTGACCAATAATATAGTTTGCCGGGCAGTGCAGTGAAACAAACTAAATATTGCAATTTAATAATAGGTAATATTCCTGTGTGCTGTAGAAATTAATACCATAGACCAGTTAATAATAGTATAATATTTGAGGAGCACATAACTAAAGACATAAGTCGCGAGCCGTAGGCGAGCGCGTAAACATGCTAGCGATTTATATCCGTTATGTGCGAGTCGAATACGACGTTTTATCTACGACTCATAAATTCCATTTTATATCAAATATTTTAAATGTATTTATCAATGATGGCGACGCGAACTGTCACATAACTGTCATCCACGTAGGTTTTGGCAGACTTTGACACCTGCGTTGTATAATGATGACAGTTCGTTCAAATAATGAAGTCATTATTTGAACGAATCATATAGTCATAGATACGTATGCAATGAACTTATTATATGTGAGTCGTAGATAAAAGGCATTTTATCCGTGTTTTCTTGGCCATGCATTCTTTCCATGATATTCGACCATATTAATTCAAATGGTTCACCCTGTAGCTTAGTTTATCTTGTCCCGACGAAAGATCGAAAATATTGAGAAGCTTTAACAAGCAGTGGGTGAAAATTTCTTTTCTCAGCTTTTGCTATTGATAAATATTGACGGACTATTTTAACACAATCATTTTAGTGGCAAATTAAATTTAGATTAAATCACCTTTGTTCAGAAAACTGTGAATGTCGCGTAAGCTTCTCAATTAGTATTAATTTGTATTTGTATTCAATGCTGCTTTATAGCAAAATCCAAGCGAAAATTTTATAGAAAAATGTCGGCTTAGGGTTGTTTTATTCTAAGTACGACTTGGTGTTACCGCTTTATCAGTGATGATATTAACACTACAGCAATAGATAGTAAAACTACGAATGCAGTGATAACGAAGCAAATTGTGTTTCAAGAAAGGCCTACTAAAATGCAATGTCATCAGTGCAAAATTTTACAATACCATATGACTGGAAATCGATGAATACATTGTTGACGCTATAAACATCCAAATATAAATATATTATTACAAAAATACGGTAGTTTTACAGAAAAAAAAACTGTACAGTTGGATAGGTACTTGTCCAATGTATTTAATGCGAAATAGCAGACTAGCAGAGTGTTAAGTGTAGAATTGCATTCCATTGTATCACTGGTAATTTACGTGATTTTTATGACTGTAGGTTTAGAATGGCGATTTAGTAGATTTTCGGCAAAAGGATGTACTTTCAACATATTCACATCCACAAACTTATTTAACTCTTTCGTACAAAATAAAGACTTTGGCACCAACTTTACAATTAATGTCCGAATTACTTCTTATAAACATTAAAAAAGTATGGATTTACTAAACCCCAACAAACTCAAAACAATTCCTAGTTAGGTATTTAAAACAATTTGCCTACTAGAAGGTGACCGCCAAAACCGGCTTCTCGTGACATTTCGCAGTAGTCAAAATATGATTGCAACTACTTTGTATAACCTGTATTAATTAAATTCTTAAAACTGTTCCTGAATCACCGAAATATCATCATTCCTATCTTGAAACGTATACGCATTACGCATCCAACATAAAAAGTACTAATCTACCCGATTAATCACAAATCTCTATATATTATTCTTTGGATCTGTAGAATTATGCATTATTATAATGAATTGTTGATTTACAGGAAAAGTTGTTTTACAACAGACTACTTCAAGGGCTGCCTCGACGCACTGCAGCTCTCCGATGAAGCGGAGACTTATCAACGCATGATTATAATACTGCATGGGGCGCAGCCCCCAGGGGTCTAGGTACACACTGCACGCTTTTTTTTATTTTAACATTAACTTTTAGTTTATTACAGTATTATACGTAATAGTATTTCAAAACACTACTAAAAAATGTTTGCTACTTTATAGTGTTTCATATAAACTCACATTTTTTAATTATTATTTGCGTATAATATTGTACTTTTATTAATTATTTTATTTTATTTTTACTTTAACATTTTATTTTATTCTTTACATTTTATTTTTGATATTTGGTTTTTAATTTTTTTCAAATTTTCAAATTATAGTTTATTTTAACATGTTGTGGATCAAAGTGCCGAAATAAAACTAATTGTTGTTTTCGTTCCTTAATAAAATAATCAAAATATATGATGATGATGGTGTTCTGGCCAATTAATGATTGCACAGATTGGGAAACACCGAAATAATAAAAAAAAATATTATTTTGGTTTTAGGAAAAACTGTCTAAAGTCAGTGCAAGGAGAGTGCAAATTTGCAAGTTGTATAAATCTTTGAAGGCCTCACAAGAAAATGACTGTGAATGTGCATACAAAATTTTATGTCCTACAATGGTTTTGTTCCTCCGTTTGAATAATATTAATAAATATTTTGACGTTATCAAGTGACATGCGTATCTACGGAATTGAATAACAATACAAACAATTCGCAGTTGAGTGACAATACAGACAATTAACTGTCAAACTTATAACCTCAATCGCCAATAGTTGACATTGCCGAGTGACAGTACAGACAATTAATTGTCAAACTTATAACCATAATCGCCAATAATTGACATTGCTGACTTAAAATTTACAATTTGAATGACAAATATTTGATATATTTGACATATAACCATGGCAACCGTTAATGATCGCGCGGGCATTAAGAATCAGTTTTTCCCCCGTTATCTAAGATGAAAAATGTCACGTTATGATCATGTAGGACATACAATGAATAATTGCCTTTAGCAATCTCAAATCAGCGCAGACTGCGGTCTAATTATATTATATTATAAATAAAATAATAATAATAATGCTATTTTTAATAACATATACCTACTTATATACTTAATAATGATTTATGGCATTTTCTTTCGCAATATTGTTAGAATAAACAATCGTTTTATATATTTTTCTTTTCTTAAAGTGATTTATTATTTTTGTGCAAAGTTTTGTCGTTTTTCGTTATTTTTTTCTGCACAATCAAGAAATGGGGAATATTTTTCAGGTTTTCCTCCGATTTTTCTTCGGCATTTTGCTGCATTTTTGCTCTGGGTATTTTGTGTTTTATACCAGAGCGCAGCGATTTTTCGATTTTTGAATAGATGTTACCAAGCGTTTGTTCGAAATCTAATATGTTTTCTCGACCTTGCAGGGCCCAATGTTTCAGCTCAGACATATTCGAAGGTTGCTTAGAGGCCCTCCTGATCACAAGCGAGGCTGAAGTAAACGCTCTCCGCAACGGCATAGACTACCTGGGGAAGTAAATCGCCACCTAGCTGTCAAAGCCTCAACCATCACCACAGCCGCAAAGCATCGTCTAAATATTATGTCCTACTATTCTAGTCAACAAAAAATGATGTATATTAAGTATATTGATTGTCACAATACATTTACTCCGCCATCCAAGAGAAAGAACATTATTTATTTGTCTGTTGTACAACCATCACTTGTAAAATCGGCATGGGACATCACTCTCAGAAATGTTATTATTTATTATTATTTTATACACGAAGTATTAAGTTATTGTAAGGATGATATTTAGAAATCATGTATTTCACTACGAAAAACTGAAAACCTAAGGGATTTGTGAATTTAGATTTGTGGATTTCCTACCATAACGCTTCCTAATGAATAATTCAGGAAGAATTATTTTAAGTCTAACTAAAACACAAAATGATTAATTCACGAATTTCTAGGTTTAAGATTTGCCGTAATATATTTATATCCGTACATAGTCCATTTTTACTTTTCTTGACAACGTAATTACGGTGTGATCCATGAAATTCTTTTTGGGATTAAAATTAATTTTGTGGGTCACGGAATATGGCTGGAAAAAGAAGTCTGCACTAGCACGAGGTGTGAAAGATTCTTGCACACATATTACTTTTCATGTCGATCGAGCCCCTAAACTGTTTTTAAACCAATATGTGAAAATTTATTGTTATAAAAAATACAAAGTAGTGCTGTGCAACAGTTTTATGCACCTTGTGTCCAGTGCAATTTCGTAGTATTAGTACACTGTATTTATTTAACAGATACTAAAGAAAATGTAAGTTATTTTTTTAGTGTAGCTAAAAATTTAGTGTAGAATAGTTAATTAAAAAAGCTATTTTGGGGACTATAATTTAGGATGTATTTCTACCAAGCATAATCAACAATTATTCGAGAAACTAAAAAGTATTTTATGGCAGCTACGTCCAATTCTTGCCAATTAAATAGAGTGACAAATTTATATCTATATAACATAAGAAATGCATCTTAAATTGTCCAATCTTATAAAACATTCCCAGATCAGTATTTTATTTGTCTCGAGCCAAAAGTATTTTTTTACAAAAGAAAAACGCAAAACCTGGTGCCTTGTGCAATAGTTAAAATATTGGATACATACATATTCTTAGCAAATCAGAAACAAAATGTTCCTTTAAATAGAATTCAATACTGGCTTCATTGTGGAGTAGTGTCCAGAAAAACTACATCCTAATTTACATCACACAGGCTTAATAATCGGTGACCAAAGAACTTGGTCTGTAATTCCATAAGCCAAGTACATTATTTTTCCAGGCACTACTTTATAATGACCAGCATACCTAATGAGTACATATTGCTTTAACTTTGGCATTAATAGCTCAATTTTCTTCTTTTTATTGTTTAAACATACTCAGTACAAAATTTTATTTCATTGACAAAGGTTTTGAAATGTATAAAAGCAAAATAAATAAACTATAAAGCAGTATTAATAATGTTTTATTTCTACCTTTCCATATAAAAATCGAAAACATATATTTATATTCTATAAAATATCCACAATGTGTACAAAAAAGAAATTATTCGCTATCACTAGAATTTATAACCATCACTCTTCTTCGCTTTTTGTAGTTAACAACATTTTTCTCTTTGTTTTTCCTTTTTCTTTGCTCCTTCAAACGCATTTCAGCAATTTCCAATTCTGACAGGTCGTGATTCTGTGTCAGGTCACAGTCATCAACGTCAACACAAAATGAATCCTGAAATGCACATGTGTAATTATTTGTCATTTAATTATCAAACATTATATCAACATACATCTAGGTAAGTATTCTCATCATTGTAAGTATCAACCTGTGAGAACACATCCACTATATTTCTAGAGGGTCTCTCAGGAATTTTAAATAAACCTCTCTTGACAGGACTCCTAAAATAAATATATAATTAAATTTTAGACTTACTACACTTAGATGCAAAACTCTTGAACCAGCTAAACCATAAATTTCCATTTCTTTTTAAACAATCTTTATTCAAAGAAATATTGTTTTCCAGATTTTTACTCTAAATCAAAAAGTAGCTACTTCATTTCTGTTTTCGGTTCACATTGTTATCTCTGTTAAGGGTGCCGAAACGGGTGCGGAACGCACCCTAGAAAGTTCAGCAACGAACTTCGTAAATCGTACCGATCTTTTAATTTTGCTTTTAAATTTGAGATTTTTTGCAGTCAAAGGGTATTAATTGAATGTAGCTACAGCATACGAACAAGACAACGATAACTAAAAAGAGAATACATACCTCTCCGTTCAGACGCACAAAAATCGCCGTTTTTGCTGCTTCGTACCGATTTTCTAATTAAAGTCATTTCTTGGATATTTTACTGCATGTATATTGATAGGTGATTTTACTATGCAGTGTATGAAGCAAGGATTTATAAATCCAAAAACAACATTGTAAGTTATTGTTTATTGTTCAATTCTGACCAATTTTCAGTATGTATTCCCTTTTTAGTTATCGTTGTCCTGTTCGTATGCTGTAGCTATATTCAATTAATACCCTTTGAGTGCAAAAAATCTCAAATTTAAAAGCAATATTAAAAGATCAGTACGAAGTACGTTTTTACAATTTACATGCAATTTGCGGGTGCGTTTCGCACGCGTTTTGGCACCCTTAATGAACGAGATAAAACAAGAACAGCAATAACAAGACAAACACGGAATTAAAGGTAGTTTTTAAGGTGAAAAGAAACACTAATCATAGCATATTATATATGATGTGTATACATAATTTTCAATAATTTCAATCATGGCTGAATGTTCTTGACTCAACTGATTTTTTCTAAAATTTGTGAAACAATATCATCAACAAATTTCGGATACGTTTTCAATTAAATTCTAACAACACAGTATTTTTAAAGTCATCATTGTAGGATAAAGCTTTTGCATAGGCAAGAGCTATTTGCCTGGGCAAAAAGATATGGAACGTTTATTTATTTTTAAATCTATTTGCCTAGGCTAATGTATGTGCTAAGACCGTTGTTAGGCAAATAGCATTTAGTTTTCAATCGCGTTTGTTTTAAAATTATGTGAAGTTATAAGCAATCCGTGCATTTTAGTTCTCAAATCCGTCATAATTAATATTTAGTTGTTGATTACTTCTGAGTAATATCGTATTCTAATCATCTTGCTTCTAATGAAGTTACGCCTGATTTGTTGTGACAAGCGTCAATACTCATGAATGCGGAGATACGATTTCATATGGATTTTATTCCACTAAAACGAAACTTTTAGGTTAGGCATGTTTAGTTACTCTTCTACCAGGAAAAAGTTATACTAGACTGGAAAACACATTTCAGAATCAAAATCATGCGGAACTAATATACAAGTCAGTGACAGTCGCATAATTTGAACATCAAACAGTATGCTGTAGCGAAACCGATCAATTTCTATACAAAATGCTATTTGCCTAACAACAGCTTGGGCAAATACATTTGCCTAGGCAAATAAATACCCTCAAACATATAAATGAAGATTCAATATCTGTTTGCCATGGCAAATAGCTTTTGCCAGAAATAACCATTTGCCTACAACATATATACAAACACATTAAAATAAGTAGTAATTAACATGTCTTGTACATTAATCAGTTAAACCGTCAATTGTCAACAAATACAGATAGTTCGGCATGGGTTGGTTAGGGCTATCAGTTCCAGAGGGCAAGGGTTTGAGCAAGGTTTATTCACAAATTATAATGTTTTCGACTTATATATTTATGCTTCGAATCGGTGCAGTTTGCACCGAGCGCATACATAAAAGTGTATAAGTCAAAAATGCTATATTTTCGAATGAATTTTGCTCAAACTCCTGCCCTCTGGATGTCATGCTTAACTATCTATATCTGTTGACAATAAACAGTTAAAACATGTAGTGTAATCATGCTTGTGGACAGGTGGCGCTATCTTGGGAGGTACTTTGAAACAGATTGTGCAATCAATTGAACTCTTGCGTGTAGAACAGCATAAAGAAATATTTACGTTATTTTCACTGCCTACTTGCACTGCAATCATTTATAATAACCCTGCACTTAAATACAAAATATGATTAAAAGCTATTAAAGCATCCAGAGATTTTATGTTGTTACCATATATAATGTGTATTTTTAATACTCCATAAATACTCGTTATTATAAAATTCTTATTATTTATCAAAGTAGGTAAATTTGGAAAATCTTACCTAACAGATTGCAGATATTTAGCGTGCATTGTAGTATTATTTCCAATGTCCAATGTGTCGTCATCAACAAAACTCATCTCCAGAACATCTTGACTGCTTCCACCATCTGATTGTGTATCGTCTGTAGCGTATTCATCGGATGATAAAGCTGCTTCATCCTCAATGTATGGGTGTGCGGCGCCTCTCTACATAATAAGCAATGTCATAACCTCTAAATACTACATCACCTAAAAACTACTCACCCTACGTTTCCTCCGTTGACTGACTTTTTTGGGGATATCGTTGGAGACAATTTTTGGCTTCTTCAATTCCCTTTCTGTGTCGTTCAACGGCAGTCTTTTCCTGGTTTGGATCCAACCTTGATGTTTAAATGGCGACTCCTCAAATTCATCATCACTTGTCGAATGAAGGCTTCTACTTGTACTGGGTCTTTGTCTTGTTAGTGTTTTTTTTGTGGATGGTGTTCTACTCTGGCGTAAGCTGGTATTTTTTAAAGGTGTTTTCTTACTTGGCATGGACATATCTTCCATGAAAATATTATCGTCATCTAATAAATACGAAAAAGTTTCGTCATTTTGCTTTGTGCTCAAACGGTTATTCGTATTTTTACATGTTGATTTCTCAACGGTTTTGTTCATCAAATTCATCACTTGAGTCACTGTTACACTACTTTGCAGTGGGGTAATGCTTCCATTTTGCTCTTTGTCCGTTAAATATTTATTAACAATAGAGCTAATCGACTTTCTCTTATTTGCGGTGTTTTCTGGAACTTTTTGACTTGCCAATCCAAAGATGGACAAATCAAAAACGTCCTCTAGTGCCAGGTTTCTATCATTTGCTTTCTGATTTTCTTTCTGTGATGCGTTAGTTTGAAAAACTGATAAATCACCAACGTACAAATTGTTGGAAACTGTATTTCCCATTCCATTGGAATTTTTATTTTGATCATCAGAAAAGCTAGTTTGAAAAATTGATAAATCATCTTTACTAATCGTAGTTGATGGTTCAGACTCCTTTCTTCTCAGTCGCAATTGTCTGGGTTGTGGTTTTTGTCTAAACCTTTGGCTTAATACAGGACTTTTGGAAAGTTCTGGTTTTCTATTCCAACCTTGACTTATTATTGGACTCAAATCATCATCATTGGTTCTTTGCTTTGCGGGAGTTTTTTGTAGGATTTCTGCTTTTTCATTAAATTTTTTACATAATATAGGACTTGACCTATCATCGATCTTAGAATGTTCTGCCTCAGACATAATATCTAAACCAAAAATTGACATATCACAAATTTCACTTACTAAAGTACTATTGAAGGTTATCTTCTCATTGTTAGAAATCATTTCCACTGATTTGGTAAACATTTTATTTGTATTTGTTTCTACTTCAGTAGCTACTTTTACTTTTTGAGTCTGATTAACACCTATTTGTTTCTTAATTTGACTTAATTTAGAGCCTCTCTCAGTTCTATTTTGACTGGCATTTGCCTTTTCGGGAAAATGTTCTCTCATAGTAGAGGTGTCTTTATTTTTTTCTCTTCTTCTACCTTTCTCTTGTGTCTTGGAGTAAAATTCCTGCGAGAATCCTAATGAAGATATATCACAAAAATCATCAATAGCACAACTCAGTTTTTTAATAGGATCTGTTGGTGGACTATCAAATAAGTCTTCACTGTTATCGCTTCTGTAACACGCATTTAATTCGGCGGTATTTACACATGTTGAATCACTATCTTCGCAAGTATTTGTTGCTACATCATCTTTCTTAGCATCTGCATTTTGCGAAATTCCAAAACTAGATAAGTCACATACATCTTGTAGATTAGTAACCAATTCCTTATAAGTTTTATTCATTTGCGGCTGCTGTTCATCCTTATATGTTTCTACCTGATTTACTATTTCTTTTCTCTGTAGATTTTCATTATTGTTAACCTGCCTTTTTGAAGTATAAACACTACAGTTTTTACCAAAATTTAAGTTTGCTAAACATGGTTTAGGGTTTGGAAATTTGGGAGAATCAACGATCTTATTGTCAAGGTCCAAATCCACAAATGTTTCATCTAATGACTGGTTTTCTGTAAAAAGTTTCCTTGCTGCTCTAAGTCTCGTATTATTTGTGTTCGCGCTTAAAATGGGCAAAGAGCTCTCTTTCTGTGGTGTATCCGTTCTGCGAAAAACTGGAGATTCCTCAAATATATCAGGAGAGAGCAAACTTAAATGTGGCAGCAAATGGTTATGTTCAAATAAGTCATTCAAATCACCTAATTTAAAAAAATCTAACGTCTCCCTGTAATGTTTTGTAATTTCATCAAAATCATTTAGTGCTGGGAATTTAATGTCACTGACAGTTTTGTGATTCCTTGTTATACCACTAGATAGAACTGGACTATCCGTAATATCTATATGTTGATCTACAACTGTTTGTCTGTTGAGGATACCGCTTGATAACACAGGACTTTCAAAAATTTCAACTATTTCATCTTCACAACCCATACTTAAATTTCTGTCAATTGTTTTACTTCCTATTACTGGACTTTCTGTATTGTTCAAATTTTGAATTAGTGAAGTATCCAACTTTGATAATCCAAAAATTGAATCATCAAATAGATCGGAGTAGTCTAGTTTCTTGGTGCTCTCCTGTTTGGTACACAAACAGCTTCTTTCATCATTCAAAACTTCACAGGACTTATTTCTATCAACATTACTATCTAGTATATTCGTTTTTGTGGTACTGCTCTCTTCATTGAGTCGAATTTCATTTTCTGAAATATCATTGCTTGATAATCCAAATACTGAAGTGTCAACAAAATCAGAATAGTCCAGCTTTTTATCGTTCGAAGTATTTTTCTCGCTTACAATCAAATTTTTTTGTTCATTGCAAGTAATGTTATCAGCCATATACCCTTCTCGAATCGATTCTTCAAATTCATCAGCAGTGACAGAAATGTTACATCTATCAAACACCTTCTTTATGCTATCCGGCGCCTTAAATAAAAATGTTTCGTCTTTCTTGGGTGTTTCGTTAAAGACAAATGATTCCTCATCTACTTCCATCATGTTATTTAAAGCGTCCAAATCGTTATCATCGAGCAAGTTGGTATTTTCTTTGGCAGTCAGGCCAACTAAAAACGAATCAAAATCGTCTGCTGTTAAGGTGTCAATTACTCCAATGTTGGGCTGAACCCACTGGGAAATTTTTAAATCGATGAGGTTGGGTTTCTGAAGACGATTACAAAGTGAAGTTCTCTCGCAGAAATTACAATGGGTCATTTCTGTGTAACATATTGCCATGTATGTTGATATCTCCGATTGTATGTTGTTGATTATTCTGTCAAGTTTCTGTTTTTTTAGGTTTTCTTCTATAACTATTGGAGGGATATTCTCCTCTTGAATAACTGAAAATAAAGCAATCATTAGAAATAATTCTGGTATCTAGTTAGAAATGTAAAACACTTAAGCAACAAATATTTTGTTTCACTTTTCACCAGTCGCGGCTTGTGCTTTGGTTTGCAAGTTTACGCAAAGCCCAAAAATGATTGCAGCAAAGCTGCAAGCGTCTGCTGCCACTACATTACGGCTACAGTGCGTATTGACGTCTGTATGCCAACCCATTATACAGCAAATTTTACAGGCACCGATCGGTTGGTTTACTTCGACTGGGTTTGCAAAAATCGTGCAAGCGCGGCACTACCGGACAGTGACCAAGCCACTAGCTAGGACCAAAGTGACATGTATTTGTGCATTACAGCTAGTAGTCAGCAGACAGTAATACGCTGAGAAGCGCAATTATGCAAAATAAAAAGAAGAGAACAATGAATTTGGTGCAGAATTTATTAGATGAATCATTCTGTAGTAGCAATGGCAACGTTAAGGATGAAATTAAAAGGCCTAAAGTACATGCCGACAGAATATCCAACTGCATGATGAACAAGTAAAACATAATCTAAGACTAACTATAAAACTTTTAAAAACTTTAATAACATTTCCGTTGGAATCATCTGAAGTAGTAGTTGTTTTTCAACCCTCAAAAGATTAAAAACTCTTTTATTAAATGGTCCTGACCATTTTTGATTGTTGTAAAATTTCAGTTAGCGTGGGTAACTGTCAACAATAAACAGGCCCATACTAAAAAAACCTTAATACAAATAATAGTAAGTAAAATAATGTTATTAAAATGAACTCAAGGGAATTTTGGAAATTTGCGTTTACAAAGTTGCCTATTCAGCAATTTTTTAATTTAGGCTTAAGATTAAAAAATTTACCTTGTTAATGCAAACTGTGTTTATTTTTTATTACGGCCATGTTATTTGTTTTATACATACACATACACATTTAAAGTCAATTTCTACAATCTGTATGTGTAGTGTATTGCCCATAAACAAATTTGCTCCAGGCTTACATGTACTAAGAAAAATTACTTAAAGGTGCGATTTAAGCGTGCATTATTTAAATAGATATGTACATTAAAATATATACTTTGGCCATTAAATATTGTGCATTAAATAAATGTACATATGTTACATACAAAATTACATATTGTGCCCTAGAATGGATAACTTGTGCATTAAAATAATACATATTGAGCATTCAATAAACGTGAATATGTTACATGAAAAATGTTATAATGACCAATCTTTTATTCATTTTGTGCCCTAAAACGAAAAAGTTGTGCATTAAAATATGAAATATTGAACACTAGATCTACTGCCCATCAAAATTAACGCTCATCTGATTTTGACGATTCGTATGTTAATGATAGCACATACTTTCAATAATATACGACAATTTTAATTAATTCAAATGGCTTACCTTACATATTTTAATAATTAAAAGTTCAATTGTTTTCGACTTATGACATTATCGACACTATTTTTTAATGGCAAGCCCATACTTTGTGTACTGATATCGATAGCTCTTTTACTTGTTTGGCAGATATTTTTGAGAAGAAGACAGTTGAAAATTAGCGACTAATGGTAACTTATTTGTTTATGGAATACGCATAGCCGTTATCATTTTATTTATTTACCCTGAATACGAATCTGAGCTTTAAAGTTGCATATCACGTCAGATTATTGCGCTTTTTGATATTTATTCCGGAGGCGTCTGCACATCACTTAAAGTATCCATCTAAATGCTTCAATATTTATGACCAAACTTTTAGGATTCAGGATTCATATTAATTTTTCGTTCCCATGAAGCCATTTTGAGGTTTCTAGAACAATAGGCTTAGCTGATATAAATTTGTAAAAATTACCAAAGTTAGGTTTCTACATTTTTACGTCCCATTTTTCAATAACTTTTTATGTGCTTACTATATGTCCGCTACTGGTTGCAGAACTTAATGCACATTATATTCTTTGTAGGATGCATTATATTTTTCTCATGGTACAATTTAGATTATTGAATGTACTTATGATAATTTTCCAATGTTGTGTTATTTAAACCATTGGAAATATTTTTTTTTCAATGAGCAAGTATTTTTTAAGGTGCTCATTATATTTTTATAGAGGTAACGATTGTACTGCACATTTATTTATTTAAGTGTACAAATCTATTATGAAAGGAATACTTAAATATATAAATGCACAATTATTTATTCTGATGTACATTTATATAAATTTATTGCACATTTATTTTTTCTAATGCACAATTAATTTTTTGAATTGCTGAAATATTTTTTGTAATGGACAAATATTTTTGGTATTGATCAAATATGTTATCAAATTCTTACAATTAATTAAACACTTTTTACTGACCTTTTTACAAATTATACACCATATTAAAGACGAAGGAGTTGGGTACGTGATAAACAAAGATATACACAAAAACATTGAAAAATTTAGGTTTGGGAGAAGGTTAAAAAACGAGTTTTCAGAACCGAGATTATATGTCAATAACAATTAATATCTATTTTGTCAAGTGATCTCCCATCACAAAACTTCTGTATTATCTAGAATTTTTGCATCAAACTCCTTAAGGATGTAACAAACACGTAATTAAACATACATGCATAGAACCCCGGTCTTTTTTAAATTATCTCAATGATTATATCACAATAAGCGTGATATAATAAATAAAATATAGGTATATAAAAAATTACCTTCTGGCACACTTTTGGGCTTAAAAAATAAATTGCGAATATCAGTTTGTTTCAGATTGTTACTGCTTTCGGTTCTTCCAAATGTACTTCCTTTGTGTTTCGCCTGTGTTATTGCTAAAAGGATAGACATTCAATATAAAAAAGGTTACACTATTAAAGCTTTATTTTTAATAACCTGGTAGTTGAGTCATTGGTAAGTTAAACCTCTTCGCATCAGCAAATTGTAATAATGATGACAAAATTTCAGTGTCCTTCGAATGACCAATCCTTTCGGTTGTTTGAGAATTCCTCAAAACTTCAAGCCGTTTTGAATAATTTACTTGTACAGTGGTAAGGTCATCCTGAAAAGGATCACCTGTAAAACTAAATAATACATCCCATATGCTAAAATATTATTCACAATGTTATTACATTTGTCCCAGTACATGATTGTGTCCGGAATCCTGTCTTCATTTTCAACAATTTCAACGTCATTCAACACCTGCGACATAGTTGGTTCTGATTGCGCTAACTTGTTAAAAAGATCCTTTAAATTACCGGATTTTGTTTTAACAATAGGTTTTGGAACTGTTATGTGTATCTTTTGACATGACGGAAATATTGAAGTCGGAATCATTCTCGGGTTATCACTGTACATATTTTTGGTAATCTCCTTTGATTTCAATATGTGATCTGAGAAGTACTGCTTGTTAGCTATGCAATCTTTCAACAGCTAAAATTATAAATTATTTTTTTAATGGATTCTCTTTAAACTAAATAGATGACAGATTCTGATGCCCTTTGTTCCGTCACCATCTCACAAGACCTAAATTTATACAAGAAAAAACTGCTACCTCTTGTTCCTTTCCAACGGTGACCATAATAATAACTTTCCCCTGCTTCTTCCTCCCAGTTCGTCCCATTCTCTGGACTAGCCGGATAGGCGACTTATTAGATATATCAAAACAGATAATCAGATCTACTTCACCAATATCTAAACCTTCTTCGCCTATGCAGGTCGATATTAAAGTGTTACAACTACCTTCTTTAAACGACTTGATAATCTAGAAGAGGAATACAAATACACAAAATAAATTTTACTGTTCTACATAAAAAAGAAAAATAAAAAGTTACATTTATTTGCTGCTTTTGAGTTATGGCACCTTGGCCCATAAAGTACTTGGGCTTAATCAAAGGAGTATGTTGCATAAGCATTGCATACGCTTCCAAAACAGTTTCTTTGAATTCGCTAAAGATGATCACTTTCCTGGTCGCGTTCTCGGGATCATTGTAATAATCCACCATAATTTGACGGAGCTTGTAGAACTTTGGATGACCAAACTTTGAGTTGTGTGGAATCTAAACTTAGATAATATTTATAACAATAACACATCCAAAGAATTATTCATTTTAATATTTGTTTATTTTAGTAATTTTTTTTCTATACATACCTCTGGAATAGTACCATCCGGAAGCAATTCTATATCAGGTCTAGGTCCTAGATAGTTCTGCACCTCAACCATAATATTAAAAATTTGAGTATTACTTCGAAGTAAAGCTTTATCACTATGCTCTGGAAGAAGTGTGACATACAAAGTGATTAAAACATGAGACAAATATACACACCTTCAAAAAAATTTAAAAATCCTCTTAACCCATGTCTTATCAAAAGTTCAAATCCATGATATAAAGTAATACATATATTTAAAGTTTTTACAATCTCCCCATGGTTTGGCAATCTGAAATGCAACAACATAGCAAAAAAGACACACTGTATTTTTACGTTCCTCACTTGTTATGCTTATGCCGATTTGTAAAGTCCTTTAGTGTCATGAATATTTTGCCTTTAGTCAAATTAGCACAGTTGCCCATTATAACTCTATGATCTTTCAATACCCGAATGTACTTCTCCAATATCTACAGAAATTCAAACAATTAATAACAACAATATTACTTTGTATCACAACCACTGGAATTTTTATAATATTCAGGCATTTTCATCACCCAGTGTAGTATATTTAAAAGTATTCACCTGTAAATACTTAGTTTTGATTTCTTCCAATTTCCCACCTAATGGCACTACGATGGTCTCCAATGTTCTATGAAATACGTATGGTGCAACATCTGGACTATCTTCCGTTCTCACCTCTAAGTGTGCTATCAACAAACTCTTTGCTAACTAAAAGAGTATAATAACATATGTAAGAATAACAATATTCGCAATACAATAAATTATAATTATTATAATAGGTACTTTTATGTAACATAAATGAGTCATGTAGAATTAAAAGCAAATATGAAAAAATTATATTATAAAAATGGTCATATATCTCTCCTTCATTATGTAGGTAATTATTAATTAATCATATACCAAATTTAGGTATATTTAATGACAATATTTTGTTGAGCATGGAGTGGAGGAAATTGATTCACCCTGTATTAAAAAAATCACCCTGAATTAGAAGTTGAATTAAAAGTTGAACTTTATGTAATTTTAGAAAAAATTACCTGTACGTTTACTTACACGATCTCAATAAGGAATATGCAGAGAACTGGCAGGAATTCAGTAATTGACAGCATTTAAAGAATTGTTGTTAAGTGAAGCATTTTACTCCATTGCTGAATTTTTAGCCTTTGTGAATTAATTTGAGCCTATGTGAATTAATTTAGTTGTTCTTTTGTTTAATTACATTGCGTTTTCTTGTGTGTTTTGGTTTTGACTTTCTGTAATAACACGGTACATATTGTTATTTTTGGGAAATAAATGTATTGAATTGAATTGAATAAATTTGAGTCTTGGAGAGGAAAAGGTGTGTTTTTCCAAAGACAGATAAAATAAGCCAATTTTCAATTATCGCTTGAGGCCAAACGGTTTATCAGAGAAAAAAGTAAATACTGACGTTTGTAGGAAATTTCATGAAATTTAATTTTGAATTCAGAGGTTATTTACGTAAAATTAATAGTTTCCGAGTTATAAGAAAAAACCGCCAACAATTGAAAATATGTGACCCACTCCGAAGAAAGGGACATTATAACAGCTTGTAATAAGGTCCATTTCAGAGGTAGATTAACTAGAGTGGACCTTATGACAGTTTGTCGTTGTGTGTTCCTTTAGTCGGAGTGTCACATGTTTATCTTTTTTTAATTTTTTTTCAATGTAGGATCACAAAATTTAGTTAGCAAACCTCAGATTGGGATTCAGTACCCCTAAAAACATAAAATGGAAAAAGTCAAAACTACCCTACAATTTTCCCCTTAGAGCATAAATTACCTGTATTATACCGTGATAGAAAGAAATAAGTACTTTTGAAAGTAGAAAATAATCAGTATCTGCAGTTTACGGCCCAAACACACAAAAAAAAGAAATTATCAAGTTACAAATTAAGACTTTTTTTAAAGGATAAACTATTACCTTCAAATAAAAATTACCTCAAAATATATAAACTTAATAAACACAGTACAAACAAAGAAAAATATTATCAGTATAATTTGTTGCTTATGTATATTTTTTCTCTAACTTCATAATTTTACACAATCTAACTAAAACTTCATATTCCTTCGGAAAATATAGACACGGAAGAAGACACTTGAGATAACTCATAAGTACCGATTAGGTTAAGTTGGTTTAAAATGTCGTATGTATGATTTTTACTTTATCATACGCAGTATGTAAAGTATTGTAATCATGCCGAAAAAAAAAATTGAGATTTTAGCGGAAATAGGTCTTTATGGGTCCCCTGAACATTTTTGACCAAGGTACAAAAAAATGTCTGTGTGTGTGTGTGTATGTGTGTGTGCGTGTGTAAACGATTTTTGTGACGACGATTCCGGAGAAACTACTAAAGGTATTTAGTAGTGCGTATTTAGTAGTTTTATGACCAAACTTAGAGCTGAAAAGCTTTTGGTTCAAAATGGTCCAAAGGAACTGGCTATTTACTCTTAGCATTTTTCAACGATTTTCGTCATTTCTGTAATTTCGTCAAAATAGATAAATAATAAATTAAAGTAGACGAAATTTTGAATAATTTATGCCTATGACATTTTTTGATAAAATTAATAGTTTAGCTGCAAGAGCAAATTCTATTTGATGGAGATCGGTCGCATCTGCATTGATATTGATTTTTGCGATACTTACTGTGTAATTTGTGTATTTTGCAAAATAAAGCATATTCTATTCTATTCTATTCTATTCTATTCTATTCTATTCTATTCTATTCTATTCTATTCTATGAAACTACATAGTAGCCAGGATTTTGCCAAATATTTTTTTTGTGCTGTCACACTCGAAAACAGCTGATTTCATCAGAGGTTGTAGAATCGCTATGGAACGTTACCGCTCTAGTGCGGCAAATTACAAAATACAAATTTCAAATGAAATAAGATCACCAATTTGATTGTTTGTTGATAAGAAATATCGATGGAAAAGGTTTATCGACGGTAAGATATTCAAGGAAAAAGGAATTGAATTTATCGGAATTGCCCGATAAATAACCTTTTTCCTTGGATAAGAAATATCAACCCGTCTTTATATCTAATTCTAAAAACAATAAATTGAGTAGAAAAGTATAGCGAGGACTGTAGTTTTATTTTAGTATGTTGGTACGGATGTAACATCTACAGTGTCATGAACAAATATAAATCTGTCAGAATTTGAATTAGCTTTTTAAACTTGACGTTCCTCTTTTTACGATAATAGATTGTCTTTTAAAAGAAAACTTACATCTATAACATCATTAACAGAACTTCCTGGTGTAGCACTGAGCGCCAGCACTCTGAAGTATTTACTGTGGGCAACCATCTTTCGTATCACCTCACAGTAAGCGTGGTTCCCTTTGGCTTTATGTGCTTCGTCAAACACCAGACACTTTATTCGCTTTCCCAAATCTGGGAATGTATCCAAATCATTCTGAAGCACTTGAGGGGTCACAAAAAACACCCTTTTTGATTTCCAGATCTCCTCACGAGAACTTTGCATCTTTGACCCTGGGACACATACTTATTTAATAACAAGCTACATCCTAATGTACCTACTGGTTACCCGTTAATTCAGCTGTAACATTCTGCGGAATTGCCATAATATCATAACAGGCATCTATTTGCTGTTTGACTAGAGGTCTTGTTGGGGCTAGAAATATCACTTTTCCACTCGGATACCATCGGTAAAAATTGAACATTACTACTGCAGCTATGAAGGTTTTTCCCAAACCAGTGGGCAAACTAACCTGTAACAGAATAATATCAAGTAAACACAGCATGAGTTCTAAGCACTGTGCTTGTACTGATTCAAAGTAGAGCGTCGATAATCCGAACTAATTGGGACTGTAGTTGGTGTGGATTATCAAATTATTCGAATTATCAAATATTGCAGCTACATAGTAGAAAATGTGAGTATTAAATGAAGCAATAGCAATATAGAAAATAAACTGCTTCAGGGTTGTCGTGTGTCAAGATTTGTAAATGCTGACGTTTTGCAAACCATGTTGCGCGCTTCTTGAAAGTTAATTGAATACTGGCATAACCCGGAAACAGTTTATTGTCTAAATAATTCTGGCTGTGAAAGCCTACGTACTTATTTAATAGCAATATATATGTAAACAGATATCCACAAAAATGGCTTTTTATCGGATTACTCAGTGATTTTTTATTATTGACTTTTTGGGTGTTCGGATTATCGACGCTTTACTGTATTTGTAAGCAACTGTTTCAAATCTCCACAAATAAGAAAAATTAGATAGTTTCGTGATATATTCTGATAATTTTGATAACAAATAGTAAGTTTGTAAAAAAAAAATGTATGATTCTAGAAGTAACAATAGTTAATACTCCGTCAGACTCAGCGTCGACTTCAAAAGTAGTGAGGTGGGGCATCTCACACATTGCCCCGCAACACCAATACCGGAGACGAGTCAGACTGTGGCGATAGAATGGAATTTTAGACTGCCAGCGGGACTAGGTTGCCCCGATTATTTTATTTTCTGTTCTGTTTTTGACGTTCCAGCAATGAATTTGGTTAATAACATTATCAAACTGATACAACATAGTACTCTGTGGCATGATGTTGACCTAGAATTATATATATATATTATATATATAACGTAGTAAACTATTCTAAACAAATATAATCATGGTGAGAAAGTTGAACAAAGTCCTTACAGTTTAGCCGATTGGATTTTATGGACTTTATTTTCAAACAAATTAATTAAATAACATGAGTTTTTTTCTGTGCAAAATTTTCGATATTAGACATATTAAAAATTGTGATAAAATTGAGTTTTGGAAACATATTTTGCAAAAATTCCCGGTCACCCCGTTATAACACTCTCCCATCCAAAAAGGTGACGTTCCGCCACTGTAAATTAATTCAGTTTTCAATGTTGATCAAATATATGTTTATAAATAAGTCTGTACCTACAACCTTAACCCTAGACCACTAGACATTCGTAAATTTTACAACGAGAATGTCTAATAACAACGTGATATCAAAAGAGTCTGGTATTCTAGGGTTAACGATCCTCAAGGACATTACAAATGTTGCGGCAAAGTGTACCCTACCACAGTAAATGTGGGAGGAATAGTAAAAAGATCTACACACTCGTGGTTTTAAGGTTCTGGACATTGCTATTTGACATTATAAGTTAACAAGTTTCAAAGTTACTAGCGTTAACCATTCTGGTACATAATTAAGCTGAACACCTGTACAAAATGAGAAAATATTAACTAACTCTTGCAATATTCAGTATTATGGCGGCTATTCAATTATAGATTTTGTTAACATTCCGTCTAATTTGAGAGTACACAAATTTTTAGCTTGAAATCATTAATTTAAATTTTCGCTGTTTGCTTTCAACCACATTAAGCATTAAAGCTCCCGAGCTCAGCGTGCAGCAGAAACTACACGAATGCAATTGCCGATCGGGCACCACAGGTGCCAGCAGCGCAAGCAGCTTAAGCTGGAAGTACCTCATCGCAACCAATGTTTACCAACCATTGTATTTTGGTATAGTGCTTCCTGAACAATTCGATATTGATATTCCCGCATTGGGTAATTGGTGGGGTATATCCACGACTTCCCAGCATGCATATCAAATCCTTCTGTCTGTACATCATCACTAAGCTCGCTGAAATAACCAAGCGGTAATAAAATAAATCTATATCATAAATTTATACACAAATACTTGTCTAAACTTGTTGCTTCCATCTCTTTTTCATTATTAGTTATTATGTACTGCTGTAGTGATTCCTTACGAAATGAATATTCATTACTACACAATAATATAAGACTGCAGATATTAGATAATACTATCAGCAAACAACTGCATTAAATGAAAACTTTAATATTAAATTCAAACAAAAAAAACAAACCGCGATATCAAATCTGTCGAGCGTCAACTGTCAAATCACTGTCAAAAGTTTTGCGCTTTTTAATTAATGACAATTGACAAGCCAAGTTAGCCAACATAACGCACGTACAAATCTCTAAACACTAAATACGTACAGTAATATTATAATCACAGACGGTTTTTATATTTTGCAAACAAATATGTAGGTACGAACAAAATCTAAAAACGGTACTGTTATTCGTAAGTTATTAATAAACCAGTGGTACGCTTGTAATGTTTTAATTTTAGATGTAATAATATCTCTCCCTAGATGGCGCTCACAGTATCTACAACAAAATTTCAAAACCGATTATTTTTGTTTTGGGTCGTCAAGCGTCATGGTGAATACAAAGTTTGGACATATTTTGACGTACTTTATGCATTAAGTCGAACATAATTTATTAACCATTTTGGAGCGAGAAAAAGTAAACACAATTCAATAAAATGTTGATAAGTTGTGGTTTGCTCAACTCTTGAAATATAAAATTTAAACATACCCTGAGAACTTTGGTTCTAAATCTGATATAAAAGTTTGCAAAAAAATATACCGAACCTTATTCTCATGAAACCTATTTCCTGTGATATATGAAACTGCTTGATTTCAGATCAGAAGTAAAAGATTTCCCAAAATTGCAATGTAGCATTCCATAATAATGTAAAAAACAACTAGAAAAAATATAGACAAAAAGTTCAAATTTCAAACTCTCGTTCGGAATCATTAAAACATAAAAGTTTCTAAAATATACAATATTGTACTTTAAATAATACGAACCGAAGAAACAAAAAAAAACGAATAAAACTTTCTTTAAAACCGTCCGTATCGCTACCTTCATGCAAGAAGAGATTTGTATGTTTATACAGGGTCTCCCACGACGAGCTGCCATTAGAAGTATATGGAGAACCAAATGAAATGAAAGATTGAAAATTTGTGGACTTATATTGTGGGGCACGATCGTTTCAACTAAAATATTATGAGTTTTCGGTTACTTCCGGTTACACCGGAAATGATGTTAACTTTTATATTTCAAATGTAATCACCTGTATTTTATCGCATTTTTGAAATCTTCATTAAATTTTAGATCAATTTTATGTTACATTCCCTATACCTAACATATGTCATTTTTGAGATATTAATATTTTTCATTAAAAAATGACAGCTGCACGGTTACTTTCAATTACTTATAAATTATCCCCTATGACCGTTGGAAAAAAGTAGACAAGTTGACTTTGAGAAAAATATTAAACGTCGATTTTTTCAAATTGAAAAAAGAAATATGTTCACGCAAAATTTCTTACTAAAAATCGACTATTAGCAAAAGGTCTCATATAAACATATTTCTTATTAAGGTACGGACACACATGCTTATTACAAGAACGAAAGCATGCTTATTTCCAGCAATAAGCATGTGTGTCTAGACATTGCTAGTAATAAGCATGCTTATTTCCAGGAAATAAGCATGCTTTCGTTCTTCTAATAAGCATGTGTGTCGGTACCTTTATTCTTATTATTTGCCATTGACACTTAATTAAAAAAAATTATTTATTTGCTTCCTATTGCTTTAAAGAGTTTTAGCGCTCTTTCTTTGTTTTGATTTCTTTAAAAAAAAATACTTTAAACCGTAGTAACATTTTAAGAAATTATAAGAATAAACAAATAAGTGCATATATGAAACTTTTTATACAAAATTACAACTGCTTTGTAACAAATGCGCGCCTCCGCGTAATACAATAATGACAAAAAATGTAATGTTAATGTAACAAGTTAAAATTTTTCAAATGCATGGTAATAAATGTTATCAAGCTGAGTTGCGGGTATATGCAATGTAGTTGTCAAGGTATTTGTATGAATAAATAATCTATAACCTAAGTACGAACAAATTTTTATACATAATCAAAGACGAAATAAAAGAAATATAAAACAAAGGGCATTCATACCAAATTTAAACAAAGGAATATGTTAAAATAATGTAATAAAAGCATAAAGCAGTTCAGCATATTTTATAAAGTAATTTTTCTCGCTTAGTAATTTGCAAATACATCTATAAGGTCGTCATAATTTAATGTTTTGGCAACATCTTTTTCAATCGATATTATAGACATGTTTGTCATTCGCTTTTGTCCAATAGAGGAACGAAGGTACGATTTTACAATTTTCAATTTGCTAAACGAACGTTCGCAGGAAGCTGTTGTTACATGCATTGTTATAAAAATCCTTAATGCTATGTTTGGATTTGGATACGTGTTTTGTAATGCCGTTCGTATTATTTTTGCAACATTTGAAAACCGTCTATATCGCCAAAATTTTCAAAAGTTTCAATGGCTTTATATATTTGAAACTCTCAATTTCATATATAAATTCGGAAGCATCTAAGTCGCTATTCAATGCTAGATCTGTTGCACATTGTTTAAGATCATCTAGCGGCATGAATTTTAAAGCGTGTCCATTCAAAGAACTGATTTTTTTTGCGACCTCTTGCGAAGCACACATTTCTTTTTTAGTAATGCAGTTTCATTCATTGTCAACGAATCATAGGTAGCTTTCTCACCAGGCATGTTTTTTGTTTTGCGCCGTCCCTTTTCTGGAATGTAAGCTTCAATATTTGTTGTTTCGGCTAAACTTTTTGATGAATTATGATTTATGAAGCGAATCGCAAAAATCATTTTGGTACTGTTGAATATCATTTTTTAGAGCTATTATAATTTTCGCAGCATTTTCGACTAGGTATGGTTTTTCTTACTTATAAAAGTAAATTTACTTGATTTATCTTTCCTAATATTTAATCCCAATATATTAATTGAGCAACAAATTTAAATATTGTTAATAATTTTAGCAAGATTCGAACATTTGTTACAGAGTTTACTGTAACTTGTCTATGTCCATCACACATTTCATTAAGCAGTTCTATAATTAAAGGCATTTGATTTCGTAAAACTTCGTAATTCTCAATAAGAGTGGGTTGGAATCCTTCGTTTTGCGCCCCAAACCCAGTTGCGCCCGTGGCGGGCGCCTCTTTTGCCTCGCCCTCGTTACGGCACTGACAAATGCAGACAAATAAAATTATATACTTCCAGTAAAATAACATAAATAGTTGATGTTGTTGCCCCCTCCTCGTCGTCGTCGTAATTATCACGGCAGTACTTATCAATGTCATCCTTTTCAACGAAATAATAATGGTCACCTTAATAAAACAACTGTTTGCGTAATCACATTTTGAGAAAGTTCCTGGGTTTTTGATGCAAAGTTTTTGGGGATTTGTGTGTATTTGGAATCCTGACAAGTTGATTTATCTGGGTTTGCATGTTTCCTCGTCAGTTATAACTTGCTAACCGGAGAGTATCCCAATTGTCTCAATCTGAAATATATTTGAATCTTTTGGAGTGGTCAAAATTTGCACTTATCCGAATTTTCTCATAAAGTTTTATCAAGTTTATTATTGCAAGATGACTGCGTTAGCTGAGTATGCACTTTTTACGCGTTTTATCAGGTTCATTAGTTAGAAGGAAAAAACATATTTATATATAGTTTATAAATATAATTCGTTTAGGTATGTGAAGCCGGGCCGTTTAGCCAATTAAATGTTCTATCACAATATATAGAGTAGCCATTAAAAAGATATATGTAGTAACTAAATTAAAATAATATAATTTACTATCAAAGCATATTCTTAGTAACACCACGGTGTTCACATGGGTAACTTTTTTTATGGTTTACCAGTTCCGGGATTTTTTAGCAATCTGCGTTGTGTAATTTACTAGTCAAGGACTACCGAATGAAACAAAATCAAATTGCAAATCATACCAAACTCGTGACTCATGTCGCTCCACCAAGAAGTTAAATTACTTAAAAATGCGCGATTGCTCTGTCGAATAGAAAGTGAACGCAAACGTACTGCGGCTTTACTGAGAACTTTATCTACTTAGAAAATAACAATTATTATCTGTTTTAAAACAATTGTTCTAGACGTATAGTCTCCTAGCGAATATTTGTGTATGCAAATATCGTAATAAAGTATTTCTACAACAACAATTGCATTGTTAATAAAACCCAGGACTATTTTAATTTTTGTAGTCCTGTCCGAAAGAAATG
This sequence comes from Melinopterus prodromus, assembly GCA_964023965.1. Lineage (NCBI taxonomy): Eukaryota > Metazoa > Arthropoda > Insecta > Coleoptera > Scarabaeidae > Melinopterus > Melinopterus prodromus. The sequence goes on along the minus strand of OZ030391.1, from coordinate 27,978,405 downwards.
CCAACAGGTATTTTGTAAATATATTGCAATACATATTTGGAAAATGTTCTTCGCTCCAATAACCTTTTGAATTATTATGTTTTGTATCATTTTCATATTCAAAGTTATTTTCCAGTTAGATACCGGTCTTGTGTTTATCTTGTAAACGTTATAATAAAAAATAGAGTACACACAGCCCATATTCTTATTTGTTAGTTAGTATTCCAAAATAAATCACAACGAACATAAAAAATAACTTAACAAAAATTTCTACAATAATCAACAACAGATTTTTGAAAACCGGTTTTGGTTATTTTTTATATAAAAACTTATATTTGTTCAGCTTTGTAAACTGTACTATGAATAAAACAAACAAACACATTTTCTATATGTTTCTAGTTATTTTTTTACATATTTATTTCAACAGAAGTTTCACTGTAATATACCTATACTGTCAATACATATTCACCAACACAAAATATTAAGGTAATTTGAAAATCTGTTTGCTTGCAAAACATAAATAGGTAATCAAATAATAGGTCTAGTTTTATTTCCTATATGGATTTAAATTTTTGGCAACGTTTTGCCGATGTTCTTTGGCTTCGTCTGGGCTCAATTTGAACTATAGAAATATGTAAAGAGTTATATGACGGGTTTTCGGGTACATGGTGTAGTTATAAAATGATATATTCAGTGCGAATATATCATTTTATAACTATAAATCGGTCTTGGTTAAATGTTATAACAAACACTATATTAACGGACACATGGTTTGAACTCTGTTGAAATTATGTTTAAGAATTTTATTTTCTATTGTTTCTATTTAAACTATAGAAAGGCGAAAACTTTCTTAATTTACCAAATTATAGCGAGAAAATGTTTAAAGCCAAAAACACACAAAATGGGCAAAACTGAAAATAGAAAACTATAGCTTGGAATCAGAATAGTCAACCTTTATCTACGATTATATTTTTTCAATTAAGTTTTTTAAAAACTTTAGCCCATATGTAATATTGCCGATATGTAACGAAGCCCATGCTGAACGTATTTTTTTTGTTTTGGAACAAGTCTAAGAATTACACCGAAAACAGTGTTATAATAAGTCCATTAACAAACCAAAATAATGTACTCGTAATAATATTGGTTTGTAAAGTATGGGTTTCACGCATGGGGCTTTTTTCTAGTTTTCTACCATACGTTTTTCGGAATGATTTGTCCAGGATTTGTGGTCAAATTTGATCTTTACCACGTTGGTCAGAAAATGGGTGGCATGAATGATAATGAGTGCCAACATACTTTATATACTCAATATTTTTAAATACGACAAGTCCTAAATATCTAAATATATTGTTTGTGAGTACATTCTCATATGTCGTATCGTATGAATAAAATAAAGTTGGTCTACGACATATATAATACGTTCATTGCATACGTACCTATGAGTTTATAATTCCTATCGTGATAATAATAAAATATAATAATTTTTATTTTATTTATTATTATTAGTATATTATTTGACGAGCACATAATTAAGAATTTAAATCGCGAGCATGACGTTTACACGCGAGTCGTAGGCGAGCGTGTAATCATGCGAGCGGTTTATATCCGTTATGTGAGAGTCAAATACGACGTTTTATCTACGACTTATAATTTCCATTTTATGCAAAATATTTTAAATGTATTTGTCAAAGATGGCGAGGCGAACTGTCATATACCTGTCATCCACGTAGGTTTTGACAGACTTTGACACTAGCGTTGTATAATGATGACAGTTCGTTCAAATAATGAGGTCATTATTTAAACGAACTGTCATTATTATACAACGCTAGTGTCATTATAATCATTGGCGCGTATAATGATGGGGATTATATAGTCGTAGATACGTATGCAATGAACTTATTATATGTGAGTCGTAGATCAAACACTATTCAAATGAACTGTCAACGTCTATGTGAGTGACAGTTGATTGACAGTTCACATCGTCACCATTGACAAATACATTTAACATTTTGGATATAAAATTTCTGAGTGATAGATAAAACGTCGTATTCTACTGGCACATAACGGATATAAACCGCTCGTGTATAAACTTAATGCTAGCAATTTATATCCTTTATTATATGCTCGTCAAATAATATACTATTATCTACGACTCACATATTATAAGTTCATTGGATACGTATCTATGACTATATAATCCCTACCAAGGTACTCACCGAGGATTATAATGATAGGAGCTTTGTATAATATTGGCAGTTCGTTTGAATGATGAAGTCATTATTCAAACGAACTGTCATTATGATACGGACGTACTGTCAATAGTCAAAACCTACGTGGATGACAGTTATTTGACAGTTCGCCTCGCGTCGCCTCGCCTGTTTACACACTCGCCTACGGCACGCGCATGGCTCGCGTGTAAGCTTCATGTTCTCGATGTATGTAAGTACAGTATGTAAGTACCAACTTAAGAGAACAAGGACAACATTCGGCGGAAGCGAGAGGCATGGTACGCTCCCCGGAGTTTCTGCTCCTTATATTTGAGGTCTGACATTGCTGTCAATGTTGTCATTGCAGAGTTTATGTCATGTTTATGTTTAGTTTGCACCTATGCCGTAGGGGCAATACCATAATGTTTTATATGGCATTTCTAGGAGAATGTAGAGAAGACGCAGTTTCTTTTTGTGAAGTATTTTTGGAAAGTAGAAGTAGTGCGTTTTCACGATCACCTCCACATTTAATCACGCAACACGTCATCAACTTGATAAAATAGGTACTTTCAAGATAAGCGAAGATATATTAAGATCTGAAACTTAAAAATTATGATATTATTGGAATTGAAAGTGACTAGGCATTTTCGATAGATTTTCTGAGCTGAATACGAATACGGTCTAAAAGTGTTTTGTTTATTTTTTTCTGATAGACTGCTTAAACCTTTGCTGTGAGACTTTGTGAGAGCGGTGAGAGATGTAGCATCTGCTCCATCTATTGGGAGGATGCACTAATCTAAGGTAATTCACTTTTATTTATACAAACTGAACCATAAATTCGCACTCATACGCATGCTCATGAGTACATGAGCTCATGAGTATACACTTGGAGCATGAATACATTTTTTATTCATAACACCAAATGGTTCAATTGCATTTTCTTCTAATAAGATGATAAGACAAAGAAGACCTTGTATACCAGTAGTGTTTCGTAGGATCAAAATCCTAGCGCTAATACGTATGGTGTGAATATAAAATGTTTACCGTTTTTTTATAGAATGTATAATATGCAACCCTGGAAAGTATATCAGTGTAATAAAATAGTAATTAGCGTATTTCTCTATAAGAAAAGATTTTTTTATGAATATTACTTTCTGCGGTGAATCATAAAATTCAAAAATTCTAGTTTTGTTTACCGTGATTCGTAACCTAAGATATAGGATAAATATTACTTTAATATTAAATTAATACAGTTTGAATATCGTCGCATAATACATTCCACTATTATTTTTCTGAAAGGGCTGACCCCTGTTGGAAGGCTTCTAACAAAATAAATAATCACAAATTGTTCTTATGTACCCACATATGTGGTAAACAAACTACCGTCTTCCGAGAAGCGCACAGTCCAGGAGAACTGGAAGCAGATATGATTCAGAGAATGTGACGTAACTGTTCATATTAAATTTAGCGGCAGCCCACTACCAAAATCTGTGGGATGAGGATTCATTCACGTTTTCCTTGCGCTCTTGCATCGTATCATATTTAAAAATACAAACACTGATACATTTCACATTACTCACTATTGTGACTTTCACTAGAATATATTGCCGAATTCTTGATACTTTGTAACCATGACTTTTTGGTAATGTGATGACACATGTGGTCTTCGAACAGAAAATTAGCCTCTTGGCAAGGCAAATTAGATTGGTTCTATGCGCACCGAAAAAAAAGTCGTGGACTGCATACAAGGGTGCTGTTATATGGGCAGGGGAGCGCGCTGGATTTCGAATCCAACTGCCGCTATGCGCGAAAACGGCGCGGAGCGGCTAAAACTATTTGGGGATGTGTCGGCGCTTCCGCGCTTGTACGGTATTGTACGCAGGGTCGCGGGCCGCGGCTACCCTGTGTTCGTGTTGATGATTGTTTTTCCAATGTCTTTTGTAGATGAGCCTCCGTAACATCACATTTTTGAGAAAAATAAGTTAAATATTAAAAAAAAATAAGTTTAGCATAACTTCCCTAAAAAAATAATTGCACTTGATAGAATTCCAATAATTTGTGCATGCCAAATTTTTTAATACGACACGCAGCATTTTAGCGGCTCGTTTCACAGTAATGAAATAACACTTCAGTTAGTCAGTGATCGCCGTCTATTTTGCATTGAAGTTCCAAGATTCAAGATTACATTGCAGCCTACCTAAAGAATGCAGTGCCAGAAAACGAGGTTGCTGATATTTCATACAATTTTTGGTTAAAATCTAAAAAAAACTATCGTAATGATCTGTTTTTCTTTGCGAGACACAAAGAGGCACGAACAATGTCGAGTAGGTAGGTATTCTCAAAACCGCACCGCAATGTACCAAACGCTTTATTTTTAATGTGACAAACAACAGGCTTTTATATATTTTGGGGAATTCACATGATGTCAATGAAAGAAAATAATTATCAAAACTTGCGTAAAGAAATAAAAATAATAAAACCAATTTTTGGGAACTGGCAACTTTTCATACAATTGTAGACAAACGTGCATTCAACAATATTCATGAATGCACAAAATTAATAACAAAAATTCAAATTTTTTGTTGATATGTGGATTTTTGGTTTGATCAATCATTGATCAAAATGCGTTTGCCTGAATTTAACTCTAGTATCTTTTTAAATAAACGAGCAAAAAGCGACCATCCAGTTTTTAAGATTTACGTTTACTTAATTGCTTTTTATCTAAGGAGAAAAAATAAGGATAACTGTAACGTAAACTGAAGAATCCATAATGCTTTTAAGAAAGTATAAAAAAACTGAAAATGAAAAAAGAAGATATTTGTAGCTTTTAGAAGTGCCAAACTGTTTAGTTGACCAAACTCGCTTATAAAGCCACTCACTGTTTATATAGTTTGAATAAAATAATTTTCGTAAGTTATTGTTCCACATATTTATAGAAATAGCAAAACATTTTTAATATTTTTACTTTATAATAATAATAATAATAATAATCCACGCCTTAACATCCCCCAACAGCTTTCGCCACTACGGGGGCATCGGCAGGCCCGCGTCTGTGGCACGTCTTAAGTTATTTGGCTTTCAGCATTCGCCGTGGAGTAAAGGAAAACCACAGAAAAACCTTTACTCATACGCAGTAAGATAAAGTATTGTAATCGTGCCGAAAAAAAAATTGAGATTTTGGCGGAAATAGGTCTTCTTGGGTCCCCTGAACATTTTTGACCAAGGTACAAAAAAATTCTGTGTGGGTGTGTGTGTGTTTGTGTGTCTGTGTGTAAACGATTTTTGTGGCGACGATTCCGGAGAAACTACTAATGGTATCGGGACGAAAGTTCATATTTAGAAGTTTCATAATCTAACTTAGAGCTGAAAAGCTTTTGGTTCAGCCTTTTTCAAGGATTTTGCAAATGAGCCGCCATTTCTGTAATTTCGTCAAAATAGTTAAATAATAAATTAAAGTAGAGGAAATTTTTAATAATTTATGCCTATGACATTTTTTGGTGAAATTAATAGTTTAGCTGCAAGAGCAAATCCTATTTGATCAAAATCGGTCGCATCTGCATTGATATATAGAATTTTGACAAATATTTTTTTGTGCTGTCACCACACAAATGTCTATGGCTGTCACACTCGAAAACAGCTGATTTCATCAGAGGTTGGAGAACCGCTATGGAACATTGCCGCTCTAGTGCGGCAAAGTACAAAATTCAAATAAAATAAGATCACCAATTTTTGATTGTCTGTTGATAAGAAATATCAACCCGTTGTTACATCTAATTGTAAAAACGATAAATTGAGAAAATTGTAAATAAAGTATAGCGATGAGTGTAGATATATTTTAGTATGTTCGTACCAGTTCGTACGGATGTGACATCTACAGTGTCATCAAGTGTCATGAACGAATATAAATCTGTCAGAATTTGGATTAGCTTTTTAAACTTGATGTTTCGTAGAAGTGGTATCAACCTAACATTTCCTATACAGAAATATAACCATTTTTGATTTTTTTAAAGATACGTATTTCTCAAAAAGCAACACAAAAAGCATTGATGTCACTCCTGCCGAAAACTACATAGCGCGACTCGCTCACATGCGACGGCGACGCTCCGCCATCGGTGACGCGTCGCATCACCGCTCGTCGCGCTATGCCGTACTTTCGACACTTAGATAAATAACTATTATTCTGATGACAGTAGGTAGTGTCCTACTATTGATACTATTGACTATCAAAATATCTGTCAAATCCTGGCTAACTAGTTTAATTTTAATGCAGACACGATTTATCTCAATGAAATAGATTCTTATGCAGCTAAACTATTAATTTTATATTTTGTATTATAAAGTCATGTGCCTGGCCACATCAAATTTTTATTATTGGTCTTATATCATATACGATAGTAAGGTTGAGGGGCCCAGAATTTTAGGTGTGCCTAGGGTCCGTAAAACCCTAGACGCGGCCCTGCACCTGCTGTATGGTTTTTAAAGTAAATGTTCAAAACAAATTTTGGCAGGCTTTTTCCGAGAACCAAGAGGGCGCGTCAATTTTCAACCGTTCTTTAAAAACGTATTACCAAAATTCCATCGCGAAAGGCGCTTATGGACTATGGTAAGCATCCAACTTTGATTCCATTAACAAAGTTGTGTTGACGGGAAAGCGAGGTGAGGCGCGATGTCATGCGATTGTGGCAGAACGGCTCAATGGCGCGCGGCGGCGTCGACCGGACCGGGCTACCCATCGACAAGGACGAAGGGGAGATTCCGAGAGAAGGATGGCGACATAACCTGTTATGTAAAACAAGGACAAGTGTGTCTCCCGGCCCGGCCTGCCGCGCGCCGGTGCTCCCCGATCCGATGGATGTCGACGGTGCGGACGCAAGAAAAGAGAACTTGCTGAAGCCAGCAGGCGCTCAAGTTAGCAGAGGAGATTCCGTAGTACCGGACCCGTTTAGTCGGGTGTTGTTTAATACGCTGCAGGTCCGGACTTGGGACGCATTGCGTGGATTTTAAAGTAAACAGCAGGTGCAGATTTCTAAATAAAGAATGTCAAATTAAGAACTGAAAGAATTAGGTTCTAAGGGTATTTAATCCACATAGAATTTGTATAAGCTAATTAAATTGTGAACACAATGTTCTAGACACCTGAAAAGGCTGTCATTGTAAACTTTAACCTTAGTAGATACATTTAACTGAAACCCAGCAAGTTCGTTCACAAATCTTTTTGAAATATTTACAACGATTCTTTACGTACCTTGCGGGCGTTCCATTAAAGAAAAAATAACTAATTCACCTGACGTGACATAAAACTTTCAAGCCCGGATTCATATTTAGTATAAAGAATATAATCAAAAACACATATTCGCTATAACTTTGAGGAATATAGATTTTATGACTAAAAAGATACAAGATGTTGAGCTTCTTCGGTGGATTTTTAAACGATATAAACAAGATAAGTTCTATACACCCTACTGCGCAAACTATGAGATTCCCAAGGCACAATTTAAAACACCCAAGACACAATTTAAAATTCCCACTGCACATTTTTAGCCCAGCGGCATGTTAGGTACCTACACGTGGAATGTTGAAGAACAAGTATTATTTATTTAGCATGACATAATGGAATGTCACTTCTTTTTTAAATTAAGAGCTTATTTACAGTTGTGTGTTTCGATGAATCGTACAATAACATGAATATTTTCTCCTTTTATCCCTTTTATTTATTTTATCATTAATATTAACTTTTAAACCCCATTTCTTCTTTTTCTCTTTACGTTTCGTCCTTTTTGTTGTATTTTCCCTTTTTGTCCTCTTAGTTTTTCTCTTATATACTTTGTATCCTTTTAATATCTATTGCTGTTTTATCATTTTCATCCGTCTGGTCTCTTCTGTTCTTGTTGTCTTTTCCTTCATTTTCGTTCTTTTTCCAATTCGTCCCTTTCGTTCATTTTGTTTCACCTTATCGCTTTCTTCTTTCTATCTTTTTATCTAATAAAGGAGAAAAACGATAAAAAGAAAATTTAATGTAAGGTTATAACTTATAACATAGATATTTATGTACCTAGGTACATAATTTACGAACGAGCGGTGGTGCTCACACCAGCACTGAATAACCAGAAGCGTAACTTCATGCCGGCACCTTTGATCTCGAGGGTACAAATTTATTTGATCTTCAACAGCATCCGATGAACCTATAAGGTCTTTTCGCAGTAACAATATGTACCGTTTGGAAACCGTTAGTTATGATGGACCAATACAAATTCTCACTTCAAATTCCCACGCTGGTTGATCAGCTCCATGGTAACCTACGGTTTCGCACTGTAATCTTTGTTACCGCGAACAGAGCCACACCAAACGTCATCACTATACGTGTCTTTATCCCCGCTGAATTAAGAAGGCAAGTGCTTACTGCTTATGGTGGCGCTGGGCGGGTAGCCACGCCTCAAAACGTCTCATACTAACACTGAAGATATTACCAAAGAGAACACGTGCAACTATGGTTATCTAAATGATAAAAAAAGATAATGTCAGGGCATTTATTAATAGTAATAATAAATAAATAATAGAATTAACATAATGGACCTGGTCCCCAGCCCGCCTGGCCCAGTGGCCAGAGTAGGTTATCAAGGCAAAAATCCTTCTATATGGTAACCAAAGTTGATGGATAAATTAATCACTCCTGTGCCAATAATTACGGGACAGAGCAGAGGGTAATACGTCGGCAGTGGTGTGCAAGACCTCATGATGAACATAAATTCCGGACTTTTTCCGTTCCTCGACGTACTTTGTGACTTTTCTCTCCGTTGACATTTATAATACAAAGTTTAACATTTGTCTATGGTAGGTTATTATTTTACTGTAAAGGTGCGATTTGGGCAGGTACAAATAAAGAGAACAAAGCCTGTAAAGCTATAATGGTAGTTAACAAAAGACAGGTATTATAAGACTACAAAAGAGCAAAAGGGACCCATTATTTACCTGACTCTATTCTAACGGTCTACTAAATACACTTTAAAGATTGCTAGTCGAATGAATCATGCATTATTGGCCCGGTTGATTCTGGTCATAATTTGACCCTGGTTGCTGATTAAATTAGGTGGCTGTTAACTATCCGCCTGATGATTAAAGCATACTTGTAAACAGACTAGCTTAGTTTTAGGTAACAGCTAATAAGTTTTAAGCAAACAGCTAGGACAATTGTTCCCTCCAGGGATCCAGCTGAATGTTAGAATTCTAGTAGTTTCATATACCGGGTCATCAAATTGAAGCGTCTATGAAACAAAGCAATCTTCTTTCAATACTATGACCCGCTAACCGCATACGAAAACTTACTTCCACGTGTGAAGCCAGAGTCCAGCCAGAGTAAGCTATCATCACACTACGAAGTTATACCATCCGTCGGCTGTTACCAGCCGTCCAGAATGGTCCTGAATCGTAGTGTAAAGTGTAAACCTTTAGCAGCTGGTGTTGGACGCAACCGATTATTTCCTTGGCTGCTGAGGGCTGCTAAACGGCAGTAACTAGCGGCCGCTAAAACATGGTAGTGTGACGGAAGCCCTATCTTTGGAAAAACGCCGCGCGTCCTATTTACCGACCGAACACAGATAAACTCCTAACCAATCAACGCGCTCCTACTTAGTGTATGAATTTGAATAGCGCCGAAAGTTGAAGTAAGTATTGTTACCTAATCGTTTAGCAGAGAACAGTCCGTTTTCAAAGACGCTACAATTTGATGACCCGGTTCATTCTTTTCTTGATCAAGAGTTTAGCTCAAGTCTCTGGATATTCCAAGGGTCGGTTATGATCCAGGATATAAATCACCGTCAATCTTGTCCAGGGAATCGCCCAACTCTTTTCCTCTTACACCAGAATAGCTGGGCACCCATAGACCTATAATATTAACTTGCCTTCGCCAGAACTCGGATTGCCTACGTCGCTAATAAGCCAAGATTGCAGCTAATCGCTGTTGTCGGCTTTTGTTTGTTGGTTGCTCAAGGCTTTATTCTTTCAAAATCGTCTTGAGGATGTTGAATGGAGTCGCTCAAACGCACGTCTGCAGGAATGATATCACTGTACATTCCCAGGACACCAAACTGCTGGGTTAGAAGTCATTTCTGATGACATTCTTTACGGATCACCACAATTCGATGCATTTTTCCACAGTAGTAAAGTGAGCCACTCCGGTCCTGAACTTAATAGACCCACGGAGTGCCTACGCGCTAAAGTGAGAACAACGCAAGCGAAAACAGAATAGAGGAGGAAATTCCGGTACGACGACGACACGCTCTAGGGGGGAGCGAGGGGCACCTAGGGGGACCCAATCCATTCCAATGCACTACACGACTTTCTGCGAACCGGGCACCGTATTATTCTACAGATAGATAGAGATACCTCGATGGCTATGTGGCCATCTAATTTTAGACCGTGATTCCACGGACTGTGCGTTTTATACATGGCACGAACATAAGCGAAATAGAATCGAATTCTCTTCTGCTTAATTGAGTCATTATACAGAGTGTTTCACTTCGAGTCTGCCAAACGCTATCGGGTAATAGATAAAACAATTCTTGGCATAACAATCGCTTAATCAGAGGTGCCATACCAATATAAATTTTTTTTATTCTTGTCAATCGAGACTATAGAAGGATATGGTACACGACAGGAAGTTTGTCTTGGAAGTTAACCCCCCCCCTTACTTACACACTATAGTGTGGAGTAAAAAAAGTAAAAATTACAAAATGGCATGTTTATAACCTCCAAAAAAATAACTGACAGAATCTCGAAGAAGGCCAAAATAAAACCTTGAAACTTGAACTCAAAGTTGGGAAGATAAAAACTTATGAAAACAATAAACAGGAAAACACAAAACAGCATAGGGGAGATAGGTATGTGCGGTATCATAACAACTCATTTAAAACAAAATAAGTTTTATGCCTTGAAAATAGCTCAAATTACTATATTATTGCTATATTATTTTGTTCCTGCGGCTTTAAAAATTTCTTTGTTTGGTAGCTTGTCTACGACGAGAAGTCCAAATGCAGATTTGGCGCTGTATCTTCTTTTATGATTCTCAAGCAATCAGGTACAGTTCTATTGTCTACTGATTATCAAGAAAATCTAAAGAGACTTATCTTTGCAATTTCTTGGTATCTCGTGCTCTTATTAGTGTGATCGGTACAGTGTGCTATAGATCTGAGAGCGTCATATTTATGAACATGAATGATGATGGCAAGAGTCTCTCTGTATTGTGTTTGAACAAAAGTATAGTGAATACTGATAACAGTGTTGCTCGTGTTATTTCACAGATACAAAGACCGCGTTTGCGACTAAATGGTAGGGCGTTATCTTGTTTGTGTGGAGCGTACAGTCAAATCATTCTCCCTCGATAATTATACATATTATAATTATTATCAGAGAAGATTCTGAGGAGGCGTAGATGTGCTGCTGTGGAATAATTGGTATCGGCGGCGAGGAACGTCAGTGCGCGGCAGTCGAGATTCCGGAGCGGTTGTCGCACACACTCACACATACCCACATACACACATATCCATATCCTAAACAACAAACGCTCATCAGCGCCACAATAATACAACCGCGGACAGCGGCGGTGTACGGCAACGCGCAATTTTCTGAACTCGGCCTCTCCTGGCTGTACTTTGAACCCAGCGGACGGCGACGGAGAACGATCGCTCGCTCGCACAGTCAGAGCGCGCCGTAGGCGATCCACGACGACGTGAGAGGTAACTCCAAAGATAGAGCGAGACGGCGATAGAGGCCTCCGAACAGGTTTGAAAGTTTTCGTGGAAACGGCCGACACTTGACGGTAGGCGAAGAGTGGGAGAGAGAGGCGATTCCCAACAGAATGAAACGAAATACCTACCGACTGTAACCCGCAGGATCTGGCGGACCGATGAGTGTATGTGTGTACGCGACTCATTCAGTTGGCCGTGGAAGAGAGACGGGACGAGTAAACATGGCGCCGTGGTAACCACCATATCATATTTACCGTACACGCAGTACATATCTAAATAGATAATTATCTCGATAGATGCGGAATTTTCGTATAGCTGATTAGTGACTGGAGAAAAATACGATCGTCAACGTGTAGTGTGTTGTGGTGTCTCCCTAAACACTGGCACATATCGCTCGCTCTCCGCAACCAAGTGCCAATCTGTGCTTATTGCCGTATTATTATTAATAATTGAATTAGTGGTATCGTTTAATTTTTTACGGACGATGGCGGATTCCCGAGTTGTACGGGTCAGCTACGAGCGGAGTGATTTTTATTGCTCGTGCATGATGTAAACAATGTGTTGCCGTTGGATTCGTGGATTGGAGTCCCCGTTTCGCAGATTTTCATGTAAGTACGAGTTAATTTGTACCATCCTCGCTCATTCCGAACGGTTTTTTGCACGGTATTGTACTTTGGCGCCTACTTGACTATCGCATTGGCGTCATACACTGTCTCGTAGCCGTCCGACTTCCCCTCCTCCCCCGCCAGGATTCTTTACTCTCCTCTCCGAGCCATAGATTCAGATACCGAAATGACGTGACGTATCATTTTTATCTATACGACACCAACCAATAGACCAAACATACACACTCTTCAACATACGTTCACTTTTTAATTCATTTAAAACTCTACGTTTACGTTAATCGTTTAATGTTTGGTAGGTATTTAAAATTCGGGAATTTCGCATTATGTCAATGTCTATTTTTGTAATTTTCGGGCCTGTGCTTCGGGCTCTCCTCTCAAACGATATGAACTTGCCTGTTTATTTTAGTAACCCGACTCGTTCTTTTTTACCAAACCATGCCAAATCATCCTGACTTTTATTTTGGAGAAAACCCGCAAAAACGGACGAGCACGTTTCCAAAATACCTAAATCCGTCGTGTCACGATGAAATATAAACAAACTAAATTCTTCGAAATTTTATTTGAAGGTGTTTTATGCGGAAATTTGAACTTCAAATATGTAAATGAGAGACGGCGTTTGTAAGCAGTATTACGTGATGTTTAATAAATTAATTAAGAGATCAAGTGATTGACTGTGCGTGACTAATTGCAAATTCCTCAGTATATTTTAATTTATCTTTGCATCTGTGTGATACCCAAAACAATACATGCGGTAACTTTGTTATTGTTTATAGTTAGATAGCACACTCATCATGTTGGATTATAGGTATAGGGTGTAAATATCGTAACGAATAACAACTATATAAATAAAAGTGTTTTGTATAATTCTGTTCCAAAATGCATTTTTTGTTTTGTCAACTGGAAAGGTTGAAAAATGTTTCTCCATAAATCCTCAAAAGCTTTCATTTTCGCCAGGTTTTCGCTTTTTTGCTTTTGTTTTGTTTTGCTTCAACGCCCACGTACACCACTTAAATAAACGCTGACAGTGCTTTGCAACGTCATATGTGGATACTCTGAATTTCAGTTAATAGTACAAAGTTCAATGTTTACTTTAAAACCCAAAATATGTCGTTAAACAACAACAATTAAAAATATAGCAATTATTCTTTACTTTATGTACAACCGGTATGTTGTCTTTCCAAACACAAAACGAAATCTGTTGCTAGTATCAATGGCGCCTTATGATGTCCAATCCACATGGTTTCAACAGGCTGTATTAAATTTACATAAATAGTTTTGTTACGACACACATATATGCGCGAACCTATACAACATTCATAGTGAGGTGCGCAAAAATTTGAGGAAGTTTGTTAACAGATGTATTGGATGTCAATACATTTTGTTTTCATACAATTTGAGCGATTCTGTAATGATGCAAATACGATATAATTATTATATTATCATAATTAATGATTGCCTCTGACCAATTTTGATTCTATTGAAAAATCAATGATATATTAAGTCAGATGTAGTGTTGTAATGGTGTACAACTAGTGTTCTTACACCCCGTTGTTCGATAGATAACGATATCGCGAGGACTGTATTTCGATATCATTATTGTGTTTAGTAAGTCAAGGAATTCAAAAAAATATTGAGTACTTACGTCAATATCTCGGGAATGATTAAACATCTTCCCATTGAGCAAGCGTGAGCGAAGCAATTAGCATTCTCTGCAGATAAATTGTAATCAGCTGATAAAACCTCAGACTCAATAATACGACTATGTGTGTCTTATGGTGAGCATATCAATAAATGTTAAGACAAACCGTACCTACGTACATCAACAGAGAACTTCACGATTCAATTTTCTAAAGTTTGTTTCTTGGTTATAATTTAGGTACCTACTTTGCTTATTATGCTTATATGTATGTGTTTTAGCTTGTCAGAAGTACACAATTAATTGTATCCAGGCAACGACAATCAATTATTATCTGTCACTTCTTTTTAAACCGTTCTTATTACTTGGTCTTTTAAAGAATTTGCCAAAAGTCGCCAAACCACATGTTGATTCTTTTCCTATCTCCGTGTCCTAGCACTGGTATAGGACGCATACGGCATATCGCATAATATGGTAAATGTGACAATTTGTATTTCATATCATAAATTAAAAATTACGGATCCAAAATTGTAGCCAATTTGTTTGAGTTGCATCAGACGTACATATACCCTAATATTTGTTTAACTTTTGATCAAGTTGGTATGCGGTGTTTGTCCCAAAAAGATAGATTAGTATTTTGCTCCGATGTTTACAGTGTTATAATAGGATGAGATCATAAAAATTTGTTTATAAAATGCGCTCACTAAAACGCGTTTATTCATTGACTCCTCAAAAGCTAGTTTAAACGCTGTTCTATTGCACATTGGAAATATTTTTTTTCTGTGATGGTAGGTTATGCTGCCAACATCGTGTGATAACATGAAATTACTACTAGATAATATCCATTATAACAGATATACCGTGTCCGACAAAAAGTTGGACACTAATGGGGAACATATTATTACTCACTTCACAGAAAATTTTATTCTTCTAAAAGTTTTATTCTTCTAAAAGTTTTCTAAATTGTCTTAAATCTAGAAAGCAAACATTAGAATGTAATTATCTGCATGCATGTACCGGGTGTTACCAAAACTATAAACAATCCTTAAGTAAAGTCTCTTTATGTTCAAAGCTATGCAATAATGTTGTTTAAAAAAATATTTAGAAATATTAGAGGTCATCAAATGCGAAAATATAACCACCTTCTCGATTTTTATACATCACAGCAATGGCAAACATTGCCAAATCTAGATTGCGTTTGAAAACAAGTGAACAATTTCGAATAAACAGAACATTATTAAATAAGTTTTTTTAAGTCATTTTTAATTATAATTAATTTAGTATTTATCAAATTATAAGCTTACGATAAAACATAATGTTCAAAATAAACAAAATCGTAAAGTAAATTTTAAAAAACTGCTTAATTCTATTTTAGTAACTGTTCAAAAACGTTGCCGTTTTCCGCTAAACATGTTTCAATTCTTTATAACATATTATTATTGGCGGCGTCCCTGATAGCGTTAATTCAAACCCATTGAAAGCAGCTCGAACTCTATCTTTGATATTCTCCTTATCAGTTACTGGTTCCTCAATAATTGGGTGGTTTCAAATGGACGGTGCTTCAGCGCACACAACTGTTGCAGTAAGAGGCTTGCTTAACGAGATGTTCGACGATCGGTGGATTGCGCTTAATGGGCCATACAAATATCCACAGCGTTTCCCCGAGTTGACGCAAATTGATTTTTCATTTTGGGAGCTATTAAAGACGTAGTTTATGAGGAATTGATTAGGAGAACATGATTCATATGTCGGGTTGCCATTTGAAAAAATCGACTTTTAGTACTTTTCTCGAATTAAACTTTGATCTTATAATTTGAACATCCTGTATAACTTTTAGAAGAAATCTACCGATGTGTCGATAATATGTTACCTTCACAACAATTTTGCCAGACAATTTTTTTCCAACAGGATAATTTATAAGTATGTACCTAATTGAAAATAACTGTGCAACTGTCATTTTCTAATAAAAAAAAATGAATATCTCAAAAATGACTCATGTTAGGTATAGGGAATGTAACATAAAATTGACCTAAAATTTAATGAAGATTTTCAAAATGCGATAAAATACAGGGTGTTCCATTAGAAATATAAAAGTTTGACAGAGTTTCCGGTGTAACCGGAACTAACCCAAAGCTCAAAATATTTTAGTTGAGACGATCATGTCCAACAATATAAGTCCACAAATTTTCAATCTCTCATTTCTTTTGGTTCTCCATATACTTCTAATGGCAGCTCGTCGTGGGAGACCCTGTATTTGCTTGCATGTACCGGGTCCTCAAAGCTATGCAAAAGTTTTATTTAAAAAATTTATTTGGAAATATCAGAGGTCTTAAAATACGAAATTATAATCACCGTCTCTGTCGCATACCTATACCGCGTGTTGCCAAAAATATGAAAATGACATAAGAGTAAAGTACTTTTATCTTCAAAGCTATGCATAAATATTATTTAAAAAGTAGGAGATTATAATTTCGTATTTAATGCCATCTAATAATATTCTAAACACTTTTTTCAAATAATATTTTTGCATACCTTTTAAACTATACTTTATTCTTTAGGTTTTTTTTTATAGTTTTGGTAACACGCAGTACATGCAAGCTGATATTTACATACTAATATTTGCAGTTTAGGTTTAAGACAGCCCAGAAGCTTTTATAAAGAATAAAATTTTCTGAAGAGTTAATAATACAAATTGTTCTCAAAACTAAGAAACCCCCTTAAGAGTAAAGTAGTAGTAAGTAAGTATTTTAAAAGTTATGCAAAAACTTTATTTGAAAAAGTATTTCCGGTTTCTAAAATATTAGACGGCATTTAATACGAAATTAATATATAATCTCCGTCGTCGTTGCATGAACACCCGGTATATAGAACGTCCAACGTTTGTTTATTGGAAATGAAAAACGAACCACGAATATTTCCTACTGTTTGTTGTGGACGGTGCAAGGCTTCCTTCTTCAGATAATAATCTTGGAGTACCTCTTTGGAGAAGGAGAATCCTCTACCCGAGTCTTTTTCGTCTTGGGTTCGGTAACATCTGCCTACACTGCTGACTAACCATAAATATTACATCCGAGCATTTCTGAGAAGTGGTCAGGTAGCCCGGTGGCTTTATTCTGTTCATACCAACGGGGTTTTCCTTTGCGGAAGATCTGAGCTGGGAGGGCACATGCGGGCCCAGCACTACTCGAACGGCGACGAGGGAACACCTTACCTGTTGCCTCATCATGTTATTATCGTTACACCTGACTCTTATATTTACATAGTCTTTTTGCCGGGTGTTCCTAACCAGTGACGTAAGGTACGCCCATGCTGGTCATTCCGTCTTCCTCCGAACGCTATGCTTCGATGTACACTCGAGGAAAAAATGCGAACTTGGCTTTGATCTTCACTGGAATATTTCTTTTTAGCGATTTTTATTCGATTTTCACAGATTATACTTCAAAGTAACCTCCGTAGAAAGTTGTAAAAATTTCACACATCGCTAATTGTGTTTTGTAACACACTCTTTACATCACACAATGTGCTATTCTGCATGTTTGGAGGTGTATATTGCATTGATTTGGTAGATCGTGGGTTTTTACGAGGAATCAATATTTATATTTATTTTATTTATATTTATATTCATTGTTTAGATGGTATTCGCCTCGGAGCATAACTGTTTGAATTAATATAGTAGGAGGAAATTTTCTAAAGCTAGGTACAGCAAACATTTTTGATTAGAACTCTATCCATTTTCTATTTCTTTCTCAACTAATTCGCCAATACGACCGAATGAAATAATGAAAATACTCGGCTGTAACTGCATATTTTGTTTTTCTATTTTTGTTATAGGTAGGTAACCACAGTAAATATTAAAATTTATATCAAAATTCGATTCAAAATATATATCTCCGTCTCACATTGTTGGAACCGAGACTACATAGTGGCGCTAAAGGACAAGCTCCGTATATTATTGATAGTAGGTATTGTCAAAAAACCAGCCTTTGACACTACCTAGTGTCAGAATGAAAATAATTGTGAAATTCTCGCTAAGTAAGTTTTAATGCAGACACGATCTCGGTCAAAAAGAATTTGCTCATACAGCTAAACTATTAATTTTACCAAACAATGTCATAGACATAAATTATACAAAATTTCCTCTACTTTAATTTATTATTTAACTATTTTGACGAAATTACAGAAATATCAGCTCATTTGCAAAATCCTTGAAAAATGCTTAGAGGAAACATCCAGTTCCTTTGGACCCTTTTGAACCAAAAGCCTTTCAGCTCTAAGTTTGGTCATAAAACTTCTAAATATGAAGTTTCGTCCCGATACCTTTAGTAGTTTCTCCGGAATCGTCATCACAAAAATCGGGTTCACACATACACACAGACATACGCATACACACACAGACATTTTTTGTACCGTGTTCAAAAATGATCAGGGAACAGCAATTAACTATGGATAATACATCCAAAGTTGACCTACTGTTTAACGCAATTAAATGATATTGCCATAAAAACAATGTCTATCAAACATCGAGGTTTCTTGACTTTCTTGCAGAATGTCTAAACAAGAAGTAATGAACTGACTATCCTATCCACCTGCAGCTTTCACGAGTTTTAGAATCAAGCTGCTGATCTAAATCAAGTCAGAAATCTTTGAGATGTGGCGGTTAAAATATAATAACAATTACGAGAAAAAATATCCCCCACAAGTATCTTAGTGGAAGAAATATCTACACAGATTTGTTATTCTTTGAATATTTTGCTATCCAGAATGATGTAGTGACTGTAGTTCGAAATAATGACCACGAGATAAAAAAAAAAAAACACCTGTTTGATCACTTTGTTTCAGCCAACTAGAGAATTTATTGCCCCAGATAACGGCGTATGTACAGCTGTTGTAGATTTAGCCATAATTATTGATAGCAATCGTTGTTTTTTTCTTCATAATTTTAGCTGAAGGAGGATATAAACAGTGGAATTGCGCAAGAGTAAACTTCGTCCAAAGCGGTCACACAACAATAATAACAACGCTCGCGTGATAATGCTCTCATGAAACTGGCCTTATCTTATCGCTGTATTTATTTTAGTCCAGATTGAGTGCGCGCCCCGTTTTTACAAAAGGAATGTTTTTATATGGGATAGATAGAACATGTGGTTATTCACTGGTAATTCCTAATTATTTGAACAATAGTGTATCAAACGTAATTTGATTTAAAGGTTTTTTGTGATATCGTTTTGCTTGACCGTTTCTCAAATGACCAATGGTCATAAACTTGCTACAAAGTTATTTTCAGTAGCTACAGTGGCGGAGTGGCGTAGTGTATTAGTTATGTATTATAAAATATTGCCGGTGATCTGTTAAACCATACAACTCCAGAAACAGACACGATTTCACCTCTATTTTACACTCTCATAGAGATGAAAATCGTTTGTGTTTTTGAGTTCATATTCTAGGTTTTTAAAGACCACCGACTAATATGTGCAGACGAAAAAAGATCTTCGTACAGTTTTGAGGTAATATAACTAAAAAATTTGAATGGGTTTTTGTTTTTATTGTTGTTTTTGAGTTATATCCCCAACAAAAATGTATGAGTACCTAATTCTTTCTTATTTCTTCGATAAACATTAATTTGACTTCTACATCTTTCTCTTTTTTCAAATATTATACCCCTAGCCAAAGTTACAATACAATAATAGATTTTTTTATCTAGGTACAATTTCAGCCAAAAGATTATAACTTTTCCGCTAACCGAAAAATGCGATAATTGTCAAAAATGTAAATAATGGCCATATTTCGGCTGTTACGTGTGGTCTGCTTATCGCATACGCCATGCACCATAAGATTTAATCGATACGTAAACACGGCGTAGACGCGGACCCCGACAGAAAAACATCGAATCTAACCAGTTTGTTTTGTATTTGCGATGTTTTTAAAACGGACCCTTAAGTACGTAGGCTTTTACGGCCAGAATCATTTAGAAAAAAAAATGGTTACGGGTTCTGCCGTGTGTCAAGATTCGTAAATACTGACGTTTTGCGAACCATGTTGCTCGCTTCTTCAGAGCTAACTAAATACTTAGTTAGCCAATGTGTAGTCTCGGTTCCAACAATGTGAGACGGAGATATATATTTTGTTAAGTGGTGCCCGGGATGAAACTGCGCATGCGTCGCCAGTAGTTATTAGGACCGTCGACAGATGTCGCTATTGTAGCTTAAATGCGCGGTCGCTGTTACCGCGGCCGTTAGCCGGTAATATTCGGTATCACTAACGCCAAACCAGTGACAGCCCATAGATAACCTTATACATGTGTCAGCTCACTAACGCCAAACCATTGATAGATAACCTTATACATATGTCAAATCTTTGCTAACTTGTTTTATTTTAATGCAGACACGATCGATTTCGATCAAATAGAATCTTATGCAGCTAAACTATTAATTTTATATATTCTATGATAAAGTCACGTGCCTGGCCACATCAGATTTTTTTATATTAACATTGTTTAATTAATTAATTACTCGACTTAAATTAATGCACTTTTTTCAGATACGCTTGCATACAGTGAGCGCGTAGTATGGAAACATGAAAATCTCTGAGATGGTTTGTTTTTATACAAAATCCTCAACCACATCGATTTTGAATTATTTTTTCACGCATTTCTGTGAAAAGCAAATTTTCGAGGACAAGACAATTGAAAATAGTAAAATATGGATAACAATTGAAGGTCGGAAATTAAATTTGGTGTAAATATGTATATTTTGATAAATAGAATTCGACGTGTAATAGGTTTTTTTTTTTTTTTCAAATAACAAACCGTTTCAGATATTTTGTCATGTTTCCATTGTTCTTAAACAACTTGAAAAAATATCCAACTAAGATTTTCAAACAAACCTGAAATTGAAAACCTCCGATTTAATGGACTACTTACCATTCGGTTGGTAATCACAGTCGTCAAATCACTGACCTTGTGAACCTTGTGACCCTGTGTTAAAACATTTTAACAGATGGCGACCGGATGTCCGATATACACTTTTAAAGGATTGACTCATTGTGCTATAAATTCTTATTATCTCTTTAAGGGCGGATGTATCAAAGCAAAATGTCGGGTCTATCAAAGCAGCCTATTTTACAGTCACATAGAGGTGAAAAGTGTTTGTGCTTTTGAGTCGACATTCGCGGTTGCTAAGTAGCATTTGCACCTGGGCAACAGTAGGCAAATGTAGCATGCGACATGTTTTTTTGATGGACCTGATCTGGTCAACTGTTGTTACTTGAGTTGTCAATAACAATATTACAGCTGGTCCGATGTTGTTGCCCTTTGCTGACGCCGTCTGTTGTCCTGGTCTAAACTAAGCTTCCGGAGAAACTACTAACGGTATCTGTACGAAAGTTCATATTTAGAAGTTTTATGACCAAACTTAGAGCTGAAAAGCTTTTGGTTCAAAAGGGTCCAAAGGAACTGGATGTCTCCTCTACGCATTTTTCAAGGATTTTGCAAATGAGCTGCCATTTCCGTAATTTCGTCAAAATAGCTAAATAATAAATTAAAGTAGAGGAAATTTTGTATAAATTATGTCTATGACATTTTTTTGTTAAAATTAATAGTTTTGCTGTGTGGCCAAATTCTATTTGATCGATATCGTGTCTGCATTACAACCGGTTAGCCACGATTTGACAATTATTTTCATTCTAATGGTAGTAGTAGTGTCAAACGCCGATTTTTTTGATTTTTTGCAGACACGATCG
The DNA here is from genome assembly GCA_964023965.1 of Melinopterus prodromus. Taxonomy (NCBI): domain Eukaryota; kingdom Metazoa; phylum Arthropoda; class Insecta; order Coleoptera; family Scarabaeidae; genus Melinopterus; species Melinopterus prodromus. Next base: position 27,956,477 of record OZ030391.1, on the reverse strand, counting down.
ATCTTGAGCAAATAGAATCTCATGTAGCTAACCTATTAATTTTATATTTTGTATGATAAAGTCATGTGCCTGGCCACATTTTCTAATTTATGTGTAAATTATTCTATAGCTTGACAAAAAAAAAGCCAAAAATAAAAAATTATCAAAATCAAGTGGTTTACGAGTGGTTTACAATTAGAAATATGTAGCAGCATCCTCTTAAAAATGTTAATGATTTCAAAGGTAAAAAGATTTAACGTCAGAAATGTAATTTATATAAAATGTGTGTATTTTGATAATTAAAATTGTCCTTGTTTTTTTAAATAACAAACCTTTTTAGTTTTATTGAATTTATTCCATACTTTTGCCGCTCTTAGTATTTATGGTATCCTCATACCTTTTATTTTATTTTTTATATTCTTACCTTTGCCGAGCTCCCGATTGTTACGCCACTGATTAGTCAAATTTTTCCCAGAATTTGAGTCAGTTTTCCTGAGTTGGACTTGACCTTGATTTAATCATATTCGTTAAATGACCATGATTTTGTCGTAAGCATCGATGCCACATTTATGTATTTATAAGTACATAATCGGAAACACTACACATACCAAAATGACGAATAAATGTAAATGAAATATAATGTAATAAAAAAAAATTTGATTTACATAATTTCTGTCATAAATAATAATGGCTGATGCTTATCTTGTTGTAGACCATCATCTAGTATTATTATTTTATGGCAGTAGTAAAGTTGTAGATAGTAAAATAATTTAACATTTCTAATAACAGTCAAATAATTCTGAAGTAAGATTTATCATTTTTTTTTTATCATTTATCATCAAGATTTAAGAATAACGGGTTTTCGCAACGCGCGGTTTGCACGAGGCTTAGAAGAAATTATATACCTTCATTATTAACACTTAATATTGTTCTATAATATCGAGCATCGTCTGTAGTTAGACAGTATTGATAGCTAATATGTTCAAAATAAGCTCTACAGTACCAAAAATTGTAGGTTATATTCCGTTTATACTGGAATTCCAGTTTAAATTCATATGAATAACCCGTGCTAGGAAATATCCGGAGTCCGGAGTAAATTCAGAGTACAACCATCAACGTATTTACAAATACGTTTCGGCTAGTTCACGCTTCAGCCCACATTACAAAGAATATTGCAAAAACATTACGTAGTACACAAACAATGCGAAAACAATGTCGCATCGTTACGTTACCTACGTACTTTTGCCGCGACCTCTATGCACTCGCGCCATTGTTTTCGGTCTGTCAGTGTCAGTAAATATCGCTCGCTAAAAGTCAAAGTACACTCGATTATGAATACGGTAAATAAAAAAATTGTAAACGTCAGCAGCACCGCTTATGTATTCGCGTCCATATTCGCTCTGACCAGTCCTCCACAATACGCCATCGCTTCGAAGTTTACAATTTAAAAATAGACTCCGCTCTTTGCATACCATACGCAAATCGACCAAGAGCGTCTACATTAAATTTCGCAGTCAACAGTCATCTGTTTTACATTCATTCCAACACTTAAACTATTGTTAATCGATAATGACACAATGGCATCGATTTGAGATGATATTCGGACAGCGGAGCGTCGAATCTCTTCAGAATATGTTGACTCATTGTGTTTTATATTTATTTGTTGTGATTGTAATTTGGCGTTTTGTAAATCGTTTGTTTATAACATCATGAAATTTACATTATTGCCGGTATTGTTTACCGTTTGGCGAGCACGAGATTCGTGTTGGCCGTACTTTCACTTCAAAAATGATAAATTTGAAGCAGGTGCGTCGCCCAGAAGTGGGTGAGCAGGGTCAACTAAAATTGCACCGTGCCAAATGATTAAAGTTCAAATTGAGGCGTTTTTTTCGCGCATACATGTTTTGAATTAGTAATTGTGCTAATTATATGTAATTACTAAATAGAAGTGTTAAACTTGCTGATATAATCACAAATATCCTATTTGAATATTGCTATTAATAACATGATTAAATAGCACTTAATTCATAAATTAAGATATTTTCTCTATTTTTCATACATAGTATGAAAGTTTCCAGATCATTTTTTTTCTGGACATTTTAAAGAACCCCATTAAGACTATAGAAATATTACAGTTGATTATACTAAAAGAATTAAAAGTATGTACGTGAAAGAGTGAGACACCGTTGTGTAACAATACAACGATTAGAGGTTTTCAAGTTCTAAGTTACAAAGCCATATCAATTCTTAATTTTGTTTTTTTATTCTTTACAATATCTAAATTTTTGTACCTATCTGGTGATTACCTTTAAGTAAAATCATAGATGATATTAAAAACAATACTCTAGTTTCTCTTAATTTTTGCAAATGAGCTGCCATTTCTGTAGTTTCGTCAAAATAGATAAATAATAAATTAAAGTAGAGGACATTTTGTATAATTTATATCTATGACATTTTTTGGTAAAATAATTAGTTTACCTGTATGAGCAAATTCTTTTTGATCAAGATCGTGTCAGCATTAAAACTTAGTTAGCCGGGATTTCACAGTTATTTTCATTCTGACAGTAGGTGGTGTCAAACGCTGTTTTTTTGACAGTCCTGGCTAACATGTTTTATTTTAATGCAGTCACAATCGATCTCTATCAAATAGTATCTCATGCAGCTAAACTATTAATTTTATATATTGTATGATGAAGTCATGTGCCTGGCCACATCAGATTTTTTATTCTAAAATTTATTTTATGTAGGAATTATTGTTTTTCTAAAACGCACTATTTTTGAATTATAAGCAATTAATCAAAACTCATGAACTTTTACTTTAACCAAACGGATAAAAATACAAAATAACAACACAATTAAATAGAATTAAATTAAATGTTAAACTGCCACATTATAGTATATTATAATACAAGTTTTATAAGACAGAAATTGGCGCGCAAATTGGTCCAAATGGAAAGAGTGCGCCAATACGTCTTATAAAACGAGTGTTATGTACTATTTTTTCTACTTTGCGACATTAAATTTACATAAATTTCGAAAATTGCTGTTGTCATCTTACAATCTAGAGTAGTTTCATATTCAACAGTTGGTAGTTGTAGTAAAATTCACAAATATGACTGACGCCAGCCAATAGCGTCAGCCTTATTTGACACTTGACGTCAATATAATCATTATCCATCATTAATCCAATACATAAAATCCTTAGAATTAATCTTAGAATTAAAAAATTTAAAAAATACAGGGTGTTCTGTTAGAAAAATGTTTTGCGATTTTCCGTAATAAAATAAACAGCCTGTATATTAAGAACATATGAGAACGAGAAGTACTTTGAACAATTTTTTGAAAAATTTTTGGGTTCGAGTATAATTTAGGTCTGCCGGCAATTTTGACTATTTTTAGTTAATTAAATTAACCAATTAATTAATTCCTATAAAAAATTCTTAGAAGTAATCTAAGAACTATAAAATATAAAAATGTATAGGGTGTTCTATTTAAAAAAAGGAAATGTAACCACAATTACATAATAAAATATATTCAGATAAGTATATTTAGAAGATAGCTTGTTTAAAGCCAAAAAGCTTTTGTTTGTGTTTTTCTTAATTTTTGACGGTTGGAGAACTATTTAGGTGTTTCGGTAATTTTAGCTAACCCTGTACATACGATATATCTAACTTATCCCATGCAATCAGTTCAAGCAGTTTTTTAAGTATCATATTTAAAGATCTGATACTGATATAGTGATATCCACAATATTGTTAGATGTGTGACAGTATAGTAACAGGTAAAATTGTTTGCACGTAGCTACTACATAATAGTACATTGTATTATTAAGTATGAATAAGAATGAATTGATGGTGAACAGATTAGTTCAATCACTTATATTAATGACGTCTTTAGTAGGTCTATATTTGGTACATGTACTTCTATCCGATTATAATGAATGAGAAATTTTTAATTTCAGTCAGAATTTAAAACAATATAGTTTCGTATTTCCAAACGCATTTTATACGATAAGTGTGTGTTTGATGACGTCTTGTAATGAATGGCATAAGTTTTAATCTCGCATTGTTTATCGTTGTGAACTTGTGTTTAGCCCATTAATAGTGCAGCGTTTATTAATGAATAACACACGTTCAGCTATTGTAGGTAAGTACGTAAAATACACATTTGTCAAATACACCAATATAAGTTATATATTTACTCTGTCTGACTTTCTACTACTCATTGTAGAATTCTGTAAAACCGAAAACATTTATCGCCTCACAGCTTGTGTATAAACTTCATGCTCGTTAATTATGATCTAAATACCACTCGAATATCAAATATTATACTACTAAGGACTTGTACCTTACCTACTAATTCAGATGTGAAGTCATAAGCAACCAACTTGATTATTTATTGTTGAATTATAAAGTACGTATTTTGTCAAGATGTCGATGCGAAAACAGTTTTTAAAACCAAGAATTTTTCTAGTGGGGGTGTTGATTTTTTTTCTGAACTGTTGTTTTGTGATTATGAAACGCTATTTTGCAACCATTTTTGTGGGTTGTATACGTGTTATATACGTAAATATACGTGACAAAAAGTCGGTATAATAAATGGGAAACATTTTTTATCGTATAGTTTTTATTCTACTTCTAATCGATTCAAATTTGTACAAACAGGTCTTAAACAAAAACGAGTTTTTCATGCGTTTCCAACCGCAGACGGGTTTCAGACGAACACATCTGATAAAAAACACAATAAAGAGACTAATTAGCGAATAAAACAAAAATGTGTATTTTGAACCGGTTAAATTGCTATTATCTGCGTAACTAGAAACGAACAACTAGTCCCTTTTCATATCCACGCACACATATAGTACTTTCACAATGGTCGGTATTGTAACCATGGTTACCAACTCACTACAAACACGCATTACAATACTCCAGAATGCAAGTCTAGAGAAGTTCAGAAGAAAATAACTTGTGCCCTTATAGTTCACATTTAATTATATTTTATAATGTATTACAGCAGACAATAATCAGACGTAACATTTCTATTTTTGTAGTGCACACCAAAATTTGCATAAATAATTTTCATTAATACTGAAATTCCTTTCTGATGGCAGATGCATAATGACTTCCGGAATCGAATGGTAGCGAGAATTTCAATATTGGGGCAATAATTATGACGTGGATTATTTTCGCGTTTTGTGGGTCGGCCTTAAGCCAAGTCGGCGAAATTACATTTGAGAATTTGTCTACTATGATCCATCTGTATACGGTTATTGTATCGATATCACTGTTTAGTAGGTGCCTATTAGGCCTTCCAATCCCGAACAATATACTGATCCCGGGATTTCGGGATTAAAGATTTTGTAATCCTGGGATCCCGGGATTGATCCCGGGATTCAAAATTGCCGCTCGAAAACGGTTGGGTTGACAAATCCAGTCAGTAAGAAATGCCTAAAATATCTTTTACCCCGAAACTTGATAAACATTTTCAAATTTTACAAGTAGAAAACCAAAATTGACGGTTGAAAAGGTGTCAAAGTGTGCGTATTGACATCAATAATAAACAAAATATATACTCTATTAGATAATAACTTGCTCTTACATCTTAAATTTATTAAAAAATTTTGCATTTTTGTTAAATGTTTCAAGAATAGGCACAGCAAAAAGAATTGTTTGATCGAGCTAAAATTTTCAATTTTCTATATTGATGCCAATAAAACATATTTTAAACGTATTTTTGTTTTCTTCTTTAAGATAAAATTGGATATTCATGTGAAGACGTTATTTATTCTTCAAGATTGATGAAATATTCAGTGCAACTTCTTAGAATATTAAATATTCAATTTCTTGGCATGAAAAAAAAAATAATATTAGATACTTTGTACGTTTTTCGGTTTTCTCAAATACAGTTCAAATAGCCCAACCATACATTATAGATTTTTTTATCGAAATGCCCTTTCCGACAAAACTTTTCCCCTTAAAAAAGCGATAATTATGCGATGAAGAAATGTTAAATGTGACCATATTACCTCTGTCACAGCTCATCACAAACTCGAGATACTTCGTACCAAAATATTACATGTTTTAGTTTATGGTAAAATCCTTAACCTGGAAGAAACTGTTTCGTTGTATTTTATTACCTGTTTCTAATTTATTATTTTGTAGTACATCATTGAATCCAGGTAAAGAAATCCGCAACAAATTTCTTTATTTTGACGTTTATGTTTTTTCCTGTTGTTGAGGGTAAAGTAACTAAGAAGAGTTAGGCAAGTTGAAAAGGTTCATGTTTGTCTTCACTCTCCACATCGAATTATATCTAGTATGTACTTGCAAAATCTGTTCTTTCCTTTACAACAACATGTTGGTGTAAACGAACATTTTATGCTTGATTCTTAATTTAATCAGAAAGGGTGCTGTTATTCCCGTAATCCCGGGACTGGAAGCTCTAGTGCCCATGTGTTTTGGTAAAAGTCACTGCACATAGTTTTTTTCGCAGTTCTCCGTAGTAAGGTATGACAAGCAACAAAGATCCCAATAATTTAGACTATAATGGGTGCATATTGCATACCTTCATGTGTACATAATGTCTTAAATATGTATATACTTATGAATTATATGTAATGTACTCAAGAAGCGAAACATCACGCTGCGCTGTAATTTACGTTGAACTAAAGCAAAAAGCCGGGCTTTAAATAGCTCAATTCGATTTGTATTGTAAATAAAGACTGAGAGACTTTCACTTTCGTTCAATAACGTTGTGAAGGCCGTCTTAAAGAAATTCTAGACGCCAGCTAAATAGTACCTACCAATGTGCAGCAGTCTAGCACAACACAAACCTGCCACAGGTAATTTAAAATTCCTACGAACAGGAAACTCCCATGTCATTCTTCCATACAAGCATACGTGTGAGGAAAGATTACAAGATAGTGTCTATTAGTAGCCCCATTATAAAATGTCGTAATAATACATAACCGCACTAGGAATTAGAAAATAATAAACGAAACCGCATATCACACAAACAATGAAATTGAGCGACTATTATCATTTATCAACTCCGTTATCTTTGATAAGAACGCTGACACATCGGTGTGATATACCATATACCATTTCCCGTAACAATCTCGATATAAAAATACTAATTAAATCGCAACGGATTCTGGGTATTCGATAACACTTTCGGTTAAGTTGCTGGCCCGATAAATAAAACAATGTCAATTTATATAGAGGACGCACATAACATCGTCTAATTTGCTCGAAAAAATAACAAAGGGCTCTCGCCAACACATTCTGTACGTGTATTTTGATCTAGAGAGTGTCCAAAATAGAACGAGTACATGTGTTCTAAAAACGTGCTTGGACTACGTGAAAATATTTATAAATTTTTGTTCGTTCTGTATGAATTTGACGGCGCTTTGCATAAACAATGTGATATTCCGTGTTGATAAGATAGTTTATTTGGAAAATTATTGTAGCTACACGGAATTCCGTCAAAATATTATGTATAGAAAGTTTTCAAGCACATATTTACGAATAGAATATGACGTCAGTGGTACGTCAATTATTTGTTGTTCTATACAAAATAATAACCGCTTTTTATTTGATATGATGCATGGCGTAGCACGGTTTATAGATTTTGTGTTAATGAGCTCATAATGTACTGTTAATGGTTTTTTATGGTTTGATATTGAAATGAAATTGTTGTTGTAAACGTAGTCATGCATGCCATAGGTCATTAATACTCGTTTTATAATGTCAATTATTGTAGTTTACCAAACGTATATCTTAACTACATCATATAGCTACGTAATTTTGAACTTTGGATTTGCAAATTCCTTTGCATTAATTTGATATAGTGCCAACGAAATTCCTTATAGACACTAGGTATATATTTTATTATTTTTAATTCAGGGAATCCCATAGCGGATATTTGTGTAATAATTGATGTTATTTTTACCCGTGATTATACCCCTTTATGCTGCATTCAAATTCTTCAAAAAAGTTAGAGCTAGGGTTGCCTGTGCCAGAATTTGAGTTCGCAGGACAATGGTTAAAACATCCAAGACGCATGTCGAAAAAACAAGATACTCATTTTGGCATAACACTTCAAAAATATTAAAAAAATACAAAATATATACTCTGGTAAATCCATAAAATAAACTGATAAATACAAGTTCACAATATAAATTAAAATATTTAAGGTATATAAATACCCTGCGCAAAAAATGAGGGGAACACTTTCGAAACCTGTCACCTTTTGAAGAAATGGAGCACGAATCACTTCCTCACACCTGCGTGGCATGCTTCGCACTACTTAGTCTGCGAGTGCGAAGAGATTCTTGGGGTATGTTTTCCCATTCTTGCAAAAACCACCAGGACGTCAATATACACGTACTCGACAGTCGCAACGAGTTAAACGAAAGCTGGACAAACCTCATTCACGTTGCTTTGTGATGCTGCGTAAACGTGTGGTACGAGGACAGGTCTTCATGGTTTCAAATTCGCTTCTTTTAGTCTGTTTCTAACAGTTTGATCAGAAATTTCTATTCCATATGCTCGTGTTAGGTCTTTGGAGGTCTCGTGTGGCAGTACGCTGACGTAGAGAGGAAAAGACAAGGAATCGGTCTTGATTTTGAGTAGTTTTTCGATTTCGACCTTGTCCAGCTCTTCTAACATATTGGCCAGTCTCCCGAAACCGATTCAATTAACGCTGCATTTTACTTCTAATGGCGCTTCTAATCAAGGAGAATTGACAACTGAATTCATTTGTCATCTTTAGTAGACTTTCATGGGCTTTCATATGTGAATTCAAATCATACTTCACATTTTTGCATGTTGTTTTGCGTTATTAATTTACATATTTAAGTGTAACTTAGAAGTAACTAAGAGTTGTTGCATTGTTTTTGGTCATTTTTAGTTAAATATATGCCCTTAAAGCATACCAAATTTGATTAGCCTAGAAATATTATTTAAAAAGTTACAGGTTTCGAAAAACGTGTTCCCCTATTTTTTAAGCAGTATACAACATTACGTATTTATTTTTTTGAAAATGTATATTTTCTGTCAGACTTGTCAGACACTATTAGTATAGTTTGACATTATCTATTAGAATTTCCATGTCTCCATATGATTTTATATCAAATGTAAATTTTTCGCAGTGTTTTATGAGGGTATAATTTTGTCCCGCTCTCGAGGCCTTTAAAGCAAAACCATACACAATTACACATTGGCCTATCGAACTGTGCCTAATACAATATCGATTATTATAGAATACGGATTTGTGTTCGAGTTTTTGATATACATATTTCATATATACAAACTGTATACAACCAAATATGTGACTGACTTATCATCTAAAATTATCTTATTTAGCAGCAGGTTGTGTAGAAAGATTGTGCAATATGTTTTGGTAATATTTCAACTTTTCTGACGCGGGAATTCCCGGAACAAATACATGTTTAATTTTATTTCATTATATGCATAAAATTATCTACGACCTTTTATTCAAGTTAATTCATCAAAAACTAGTTGGATGATTTCGATAAGAAAGTACACTTTGGACAGATAAAATATAACGAATCCAGATACTTTTTAAAAGTAATTTTGGGCGAAAAACATCGATTGCTTTATTAGATTCTATTCTATTCGATTGAAGACGAATGCAATAATGATTAGCGGTTATTTAACAAACTCGTTAGGTGAACCAAGGCTAGTGGGAATCCAGTGTACGACGTACGTGAGCCACTGTGCAGGTGTGTGACTCACTGCATTACAGAACAAATTTCCTCGTACAAAGCGTAGAAGACGCTCCAGAATACAGCGATTTATAGCGATGTGAATCACCGATTTTTACAGCGAGTGGTAATGTGACATTGTGACCGATCCACTCAACTGATCTCAACCGATCCACTGCGCATTAGCAGTACTTGCATAATTGACCGGCACATTAAAGATGAATTGTTAAAGTCACACTTGGTGCACTTTCCCTGTATGCACAATACAGGTGATTTATAACTTATGGAAATTATTTTAAAAATTTTCTTCTCTAAAAGTCAAAGAGAAAACTGTAAAAAAAATAATTTTCACACGGTATTATGCTGTATGTGGAGTTTCCATTTTCTGGAGTTTTCATCTATAAATCAGTTAGGCTGTATATGGTGAGTGAAAAGTATGGAAACAAGACAACAATTCTGGAACAAAGTTATGATTTAAAAAAATATTTTTCGAACCAGATTTATAAAACTATTACCATACATTCTTCGTCTTTAATATGATGTATAATTTGTTTTGCCAAACTTTTGGAGGTATTGTTGAAAATATAGGTAGGCAACATTTTGTGACGAAGTTTACCGTACTGATACTCTATCCTTTTGACTTTTAGACGTTACACATACCCGTTTTTATTGTCATTTTGGATTTACCTTTTTTCAGACTTTCTGTGAGAAGTCTTCACTGCAAAATAACTCTCAGAATTTAAAACGCATATTCCATTCACAAACTCCAATTTACCCAGTCTTTTTATTAGACATGTTATATTAGGATTGTTAGAGCAGTCGTAAAACCAGTTTACAAACAGTGCCTTTGTGACAAATCCGATAATGTTTCATTGGTATTTATAATGAATGTGTTATAGCAACATATATAGTCAATCACAAAAGCACTGTAAACTGGTTTTGAGACTGCTCAAACGAACCTATTTATTAACGTCAATTATCACAATTTCGTTAGGTTTACACTGCGTAAGGTGGCCAACGTTGCCAATACAATATTAAGTACGTACCAGTAATAGAATATTTGTCACAAACAAAACACAAAAGATCCGTATAACCAACAAATGAAAAAAAAGGCGATTAGTTCTAAAGATTATGTATCAAAATATTGGAAATCGACCTTTTGTTCAACGAAATACGTACCTAATGTTGGTTTTCACGAACAAATTTCTTTTATAGACAACTATTACACTTATTGGGTTGAGGTAAATTCTGTCAGCATACCTTTTTCGTTGACCTTTCCACTTTGGCGGAGGTGCTGGAATAATTTTGTTTGTTATAGATATTTCTCTATAATCTCATGTGTCCTGTACAATCCTTATAGATCATATAAAATTTGTGACGGCGTTATCAACAAATGCCAACATGAAATTTAACGATATCGAATGTAATTTTAGTATAATCGACTAAGCATAATTAGTATAAGAAAGCGGTTCTAAAATTGATGACGAGGGAATATTCTTTCGCCATACGGAGAATTAAAAAAATATCCGGAAACGCTTTGTTTTGCGATACAGTGTAGTATTTTTCTTTATTTATTATTGTTTCCTAATTTTGCAAAGAATAAAAAGGCGCTCGCTACAAGGTACAACATAATAACAAGATAACAACAAATGCAAATATCGGTCGCGGTAGATGCATTGATTCAATGTTGCAGAAAATGTGTTATTGATTATATTTGAACATTACATCCTGTACGTATAAAACGCAACGTTTGCCGATATAGGTTTGTCAAGAACAACGCAATTCATAATCGTTCAGCTATCATTTGCTCAAATCTCAAATATAACACGCAAATACCCGTGTAATCCACCAAAACACAACGGTTACCCGTTAGCCGTACTCAAGGTGACTCTTACACTGCCTTCCTGGCACGTATTCCACTCTAGGGATACAATCATCTGATGATGAACCCAATAAATTATCTAAATCTCTCTCATATTCTTATCGATGCTAACAACCTATCTAAAACTTCTAAGAATCGGTATTAGATCAAAGCATTGTTGCAAAACTCCTATACAATAGGAGTAAGATCACTACACAGCTTGTTCACTTATGATTCTCTAAATTGTTGTGTATTACACCTGAATGAACGCATTAGCATCATAAACACGTTACCTCTATTAAGGTGACTCATTTATCACAAAAACAACTGTTGATCATTCAGGAGATCTCAGCGGCCAGAATCATGAACCAGAAATGACATACAACTTCATTATTTTCTCCAAACTCGCAAAGGTTCTCTAAACTTTCTGACTCTAACAAAGCTGCGTAAATTATTATTTCCCAATTTATATAATGGCAAAAAATAGATTGATTTGCTTTAGAAATTTCACATGAGTATTCAGTATGAATAGAAAATTATGCTAATATGTCCAACGGCATTAGTACACATTTCAGTGGTAGTTTATCAAAACAGGATGTCGTTCTTGCGCTTTGCCGCTGCACCACTGCGCCTATACGAACCGAGATTCTAAGAATGGTCGTGAAGTCTATTGACTGATTGAATTTATTTATGTACGTATCGAATTCTTGAAAACGTTCATCTACATATTTACTGTATTTATCTGTTGGTGTCGATGGAAATTCTTAGAAGACTACACAGATTATTTACATTTAGTCTTTACGTCAGGAATAAATTGTTTAATTCTTGTTTCATTTTCGACATAATTCTTTTGGAATTTGCAACGGCGGTTTTTTTATATGTAGCAACTCTAACGTACCACTCAAACGTAATCTCCTATCTTAAAGTAAATAGTGGGATTCCTGATTTCTTTTAAATTGAATGCCCTATCAATATTCCTGATACTTTGATCTGCGATCATCAAACCCCCACATGGCATTTCTCTGTTGTGAGCTATCTGTTGTGACTCTAATCTCAGTGTATCTTAATCCAATATCTTATTTCATCCAGTGGTGTCCTTACTTATCGCAATATAGTATGTCGCAGAAAAAAGTTAAACTGAAACTGACTGAGTGGTTAAAACGTAAGTACTAACGCAGTTCTAACCCACGAAAATGGTGCGAAATAACAACTAACATCTATGAGTCGCTCTCTCTTTTCATCGGACATACTATACGCTCACATCCCACAAGATAATTTTGTACTCTGTACCGAGTCGAAATTTGCGCATTGCTATCAGCGAACTCTAAAAGAATACAGAGTACAAGGCCAGCCAGCGTTTTGTTATCTTATCGGAAATTATACCCAATTTGGTATTTTTTGTGCGTATAATTACAAAAAGATAGAACTTTGATTTTGTGCGTGTATTAGAAGTTTAACTGGTGCTGAACCCTGTCGGAGGCCCCGCAACTAAATTCATAATCTACTTAGACGTCACAGGCCTGTATGTTTATTGAATCCTTATCAATGAGAGAGGCGAATGAGTCATGTTATTTTTACATTATCGCGACCTCTCTCACAACCAACGATTAATTGTAATTTAAAACCAGAAGACGTGGCTCTCCGTCTCTCTGAGTTTTTAAAATGTCACGTCACGTCGCTTATTGCTCTCTGTCGTTGCGGATTTTGACCAGCATTTGTACATAAGCATATAATACCTAATTATTTGTCATTACTTGTTGTTTATTGACTTGTGTTGTGTTTTTTTACTGATGACGACACTAAGCGGATCTCCAGGTCAGTGTCGCAACAACAATATTTCCCCTAGTCATCATAAGTCGTAACCCATAACAGACATAAGACAAAATATACTATAATGGCCTGTAAGCTTCTTTGATTATTTGCATTTCGAATTTTCTTTGAGATAAGGTTCTGTAAATTAAGAGGAGTTCACTGTATTTCCATAACATACTAAAACTTTATTTCCACAGAATGTGCTCATTTTTTAGTTGTAGCAACTTGTTTAGTTTTTTGCATAGCCATGAATTAGCATTTTTTATATAAATAAGGTCAGCCTGTGTTACAGTAATTGTTGTAGTAAATGATTGTATGGGCTATTATCTGTCGCTGTTTTGAGTGTGACATTGTTTGCTGACAGAAATATTTTTATCTCCCGAATAGCATCCGTGATAGTAATGTAATATTTCCTTTTTATTTTCAGATAGAGACTGAAGAGAGCTATGGACAACTGTTCCACTCAGAGTTACCTACACAAAAAGTTTAAGAAACTTCAAACTTCTACAGTCAGCAACCATCACCATCAGCCACTTCAGCAACCGCAGCCACAACAGAATGCAGTGCCATTTAACGACAGGATCTCTCCACCAACAGTGCAAAACCACGAAAGGCAGACGGATATATGCGAGAATGTGCCGCAATACCAACTTATCGATAAGACGTTAAACGACAGTGATGTGCCAATTCGCTTTAGTACAAATTTGAGACAAACGTCTTCCAGTTTAGACAGTCACTATTACGATGAATCGCACGAGCCCTACATTAAACGGACCAAGGATGACCACGAATCTTTAACTCCAACAGTCAAAAACGAAACTTCGCCTCCGTTGCAAGTCGCTAACCGAACGTCTTCCACTTTAGATAATCATTATTACGAAGACCTCAGCGAAGCCAATAGGAAGAGTGCCAAGGATGGTGAGGAGTCAGCGGACAAAGTCGAGACATCGCAACCTGAGAAGCCGGGGGGAAAATACGTGTGCAACTATTGCAATTTGGTGTGCTCCAAGCCTAGTGTGTTACAAAAACATATCCGAGCCCATACAAACGAAAGACCATTCCCATGCACCAGTTGTGGTTTTAGTTTTAAAACGCGTTCGAACTTGTACAAACATTGCAGATCGAGGACGCACGCAAATCGCGTTATGGGAAACAAAGCTCAGGAGATCTCGAACGATATGGAAGTAGAGAAACAGGAACAGGTGAGAGAACCACCCGCGATAGAGATGACGAAAACGCCGATCGATATGAAGCAGAAACCGTACAAACCGCGCTTCAAGGCGTTCTTCGACAGTTCGATTTCGGAAAACGGCGAAAGTTGCGAACCACCACCTGCGGAACCGCACAGAAATTTAACGACAAATGTCGAACTCATATCTCTTCACATAGACGACTTAATACATAAGAATAACTCGATTATGGTGAACACCAACGACCCAAACATGTATAAGAAACGGTCCGTTCCGGAAAATCCTTCCCAACCGGAAGTAATCACAAACAATAATCATCAAGAGTGCGGCTATAGATATCAGGACTTATACGAGCCCCACGTGGACCAAAGAAGTGATGATGAACCGCTAAATTTAACAAATAAAAATAGGAAGAGATGCGTGAGTGAAATTCAAGAACCGACTACCCAAAAGAGTTTAATCAAAGAATTACTCCTAAAGAATCTATACGCCGATGCTAACAAACAATGTCCTCACTGTAAAATGATCTTCCAAACTGTAACCGAACTGGATTTACACAAATATAGAAACTGCAAGGGCTACACCAAGTCAGGGGCCAGGTATAGTCGAAGTAGTTCTGTAAACGTAGCGTCAATTCTAACGCAGAATAAAAACGCTTTCGATACGAATCCACATATTCCTAATGCGGTGTTTCCCCTAAAATCTCCTGGACCGTGCCTCGGGAAGACTAGACTAGTGGAAAGTGATAAAACGAAGTCATTCTCTTTCGATGACGGCATTCAAACTACCACGTTACGTAGTTCGAGTAATAGTGCGCAAGATCTCATGCGAACGTCACAACGGTATGCCCTATCACCCCTAACGTTACAATCTGATAAATACAAGAGACCTGTGAAGTTATTTGGTGGTGAATTAGTGACTGAATCTAGACCACACAAACCAGACACCAAAGAGGACAAATACGGTCGTTACGTAAACACAAGCGAAAACCGAGTCGTGAAGTCTGCTTTACAATCAGGTGGTACCCTTTCAGAAGCTAAATCGGCGATCTATAAGCGGGAAGTGAAACCGCCATCACCGGAAATAATACGCGTATACGACAGTCCAACCACATCACCAACCATCGATGTTGTGAACATAGATAAACCGATTTCATACGAACGGCCAGAGGTAATCGTGGACTACTCCAGGCCGGCAAGACCAGAAGGTGTCAGTCCATACAAATACACGAACATCATGGATTACAGCCAGAACGCGGCTAGGCGGCTCACCCCAAAAATCACACAACCGACAATAACGCTCGCGAGTCTATCCCAAAAGTCCGCGGTGCAACCGCGTTATACCGCGAAACACGACCGCGTCTTCGATAAAATTGAAATGCCCGTTTTTCCAAAAGACATGGACGGCGAACGGCGGGCATCAGAAAATATAGACTTCGCCCAAAAGCAAATACTTCTGCAACAGAAGATGACATCGGAACCACCCAAAATCCAAATACCTTATACTCCAGTCAACGTATTAGTGAACGGAAAAGTGATAAGGTACGTCCCTGGTATGCCTGGACCCATCACCGCGGATACACCGTTAGACATGGCCTACTCCTCAAATATCGTAACAACCCCTCCAGCACCTACAGCTCGACTTCTAAATTCTCGATTACCTAAACCTAATATACGTATTACGCCTGCCGAGGCACCCCCTAAATATCATGCAAGCCCAACGTTCTCAGATAGGTCACACGGGGAAAGGTCAAGCTACATCGAAAGGACGCAACCTGAAATCAATAGAAGCCCCAAGATGAGCACGCTTGAAATCAAAACGGATTTACCTCCGAGAATAACCGAAATGCGATCTCCCGCCGGCGATATGAAATCGCCTAAACTACCCGAGTCCAAATCACCGATCAAGTCGCCTAGTCTACCAGCTATCGGGGAACCACCCAGGAAATTTGCAAGACCAAACAGTCTAGCGCTAAAACCGGCGGTTTCTGGTTCGCTGAAGCAACACCACGGGTTAACTCCCACTATGTTCAACCAAATTTTGATCAGCCCGGACACTCCAAGAGTGGCGAAGAAGTACAATCACCAGATTCTACACGGAAATTATTTTAGCTATCTGGGGCTAAAAAGCTCTACGAAGTCTTCGTACTGTACGCTGAACAAGACGCAGCCGTTCTATGTGCCGCATTTTAAGAAGTTGAGCATGTATTCAGAATGGAGGCAGCACTCGGGGACCAAAATGGATAAAATGTTTGCTAGCGGTTATGATCCTAGGCCGCACGGGAAATATAAGTACACCATTGCAAAACCTGATGCCGAAGAAGATACCATTCTGCATACAACTTATAAGGTGAGTTATTTTGTTGTTTTATTAAGCATATTAATACGATTATAACGCAAACAAATGGCGTAGTAAAAGCAGAAAACATAGCCGCTGGATAAATCAAATTATATACCTAACTTGAATTGAAGGTCAGTTCGTCATATTTTTAATACAAATGGGCGCCAATTCAAATTGTTCTTAGTTGGTGCCAACTAGGTGGCTTATTTACGTAAACCACTGTACCAGAAAGGTCTGGATAAACTGGATCATAACCAAGGCATTTAGCTGGCCATAACAAAGTTTGTAATAATGTTTAAAAATGTTATATGACCTGTAAAACGAGCTTAGTATTTTTTCATAATTTAATTGAAAAAATAAAAACTAATGATATAGTAAAAGCAGAAAACATACCCGCTGGTTAAATTCAAATTATACATATAACTTATAGTAAAGGTCTGTTTGTCGTATTTTTAATACAAAGGGGGGCCCGCCAATCCTTGTTATCCTTTAGTTGCTATCAAGTCGATGGCTTCTTCAAGTAAACCAACTGGATGTCAAATCAAGGAATTTCGCTGGTCATAACAAAAGTAATAGTTTTGAAAATGTTATATGACCTGTAACACAATTTTTTTCATAATTTCAAAAATAGTTAGTCGTCACCGGTTGTTAAAGTTGAGGAAAAAACTTAAAAAGCATTTTTTTTATAAAATAAGAAGCACCATAATGTGTGCAGGTGGGGTAATTGTAAACGGTTTGTGTAGCCTTGAAATATTTTATAACTATTTGTTTAGTTTACAATGTGAACACAGTAAAGTGTTCATATACAGCTTTTGTATACAATTTAATCGCAATTTGAAATTTTTCAATTTCCATTCACGTCGTCTGATTTTAAACTGTTCTTTACATGCTCATTTACCTCAAACAAATGATTGTATACAAAAAAGTTGTTACACAGAATGGTTGTATACAAAAAATATTAGTAAATACACAAAACAGGTTATAACAATAATTATTTTTCAAAAACAGCACCTAAGAAAGAATGAATTATTTTCTTGCACTTTAAGGATCGGATTAAGGATTAAGGATCGGATATTTTGTATCAACAAAGAAATTATATTTTATAACTAACTTTTTTGTTTGTGGTCCGTTTATTTGTGTTCTTAAATAACTTTTTATTTGAGGTCCGATCAATAGATGTTTGTGATATCTTATAGGCCGTTTTTATTTACATTTAGATTGTTAGTTAAAATATTTTTGCCAAAAAATTCGCTGGACACAAATAAAACTTCTGTTTTTCCTATGGGTTCAGCATTTGTTTGTGAGTAATTTGATAGATGTACATGCCATACGTTTAATTTTATTTTTTTTTTGTTTTCATAGCGAATTTAATATTACACTGTTGTATTATTCTGGAAAAATATCTGTCGGAGTCAAGAAATTTTTTTACCATCTCCGGAGCCCTGGTTCATACCAGACCCAACAATTTCACCAAAGTCATCTCAAAATGTTGAATCCAACAAAAATAAGTAATATAGGTCATTCGTAAGGGACTGTTTCCAGATTTTGACTATTGTTGACTACTGTAGCCGTTGTTATTGCCCTCATGGCTTTAGCTTTCTAAAGTCTGAATACTCCGTCCATTGCTCCTGCATTTCCCGGAGGTGTGATTTGTGGCGATTGCATTTATGAAGACCAAGGAAGTGTCTATAATACCACTCGATTATGATTTATTCGAACATGGAACAGAATGTGGTGGCCACGCTTTTACTCAAGAAATGCCGTTTGAGACGGTTTGAAACAAGCATAAAGTATTAGTTGGTACAATATCCGAAGGGATATGTGTAGCTTTATACTTCAGGTCTGACTAACAGAGTAAACAATCACTATGTTCTATAAAGCTAAACCGTAATCATCACACCATGCAGATTGAGAGCACAATATGAGTCATATATTACAGAAACAGTTTATTTGTGGATAGTATCAATTTAAAAAAAAGATATCTAATCTATTGATTAGTTATTACACTGACAAAATACTCCTAGGTTTTGATGTATTGCTCTCAGATCAACGTCATCTGAAACACACCTAAAATGAGGCGACTTTAATGTTTTAACTACAATTTCTCTTGCAATTCGTTTTTTTGCTGATTTCTAGGTTAATTATTCCTCGTCGATTCTCTTGTACCCATTATCATACAGTTTCGTACTTCACAAAAAAGAAGAACCCTTATGGGTTTATTTTATTTGTTCGTTTGTGTTTTGTCCGTAAATCTTTCTGTCCGTCTGTCTATGACAGTCGAAGTTTTCTGGGCAAATAAACAATGGGCAAAACCTAACACTAACACTGCACAAATTTCTACGTGATTGCTCGTTACGTCCATACAAATCTTTCTTAGCAAATGCGTTTAAATTATATCAGTCCAGTGCCAGCAAGATTAAATGATCTGCAATATTCGATCATTTCATTCAAGAAGTAAACGTCAAACGTACTTATAAAGATTATCTCGGTACTGCAAAACGCCGATTATTTATTTTGTAAACTACTTTTCGAGTATCGAGATTATTTCGCGATTTTTTTTTTAATACAGCACCTAACAACAATGAACTTGAGGAATCATTCCATTTCCAGTTTATCTATACAGCATACGACAAATTGTAATTTACGAGTGCTATTTCGAACAATCAGGCCACCGTTCGAACAAAGTCCGCCGTATTATGATGTTTGCATAGGTAATAGTTCGCTAAATACGATAAGGATTCCAGTCATTCGCCTATAGAATGAACAATGATTTAATAATAATGCCAGTCACGAGAAATGTGAAATGAATGTGTACAGCATTGTTATGAATGCATATTGGACACAGCATCAAAATGATATAGTCAAGAAATCATAAGAGTATTTTATTATACAGCTTTAATAAGACGTCAAATTTGCGCATGAGTTGTTTGGGGCACGAGAAGCGCAAGCGACGAGTGCCCAAAACGAACGAATGCTCCAAGACGTCTTATAAATCGAGTGTAAACTAGGAAATCCTGAACAATTTAGATGTACAATAGCTTGCTACGTGGATGCTGATGTTCAATAAACTATTTATTGTGCATATACAATACAATCTCGCGGCAGCAGTGGCGTAGCTACCATGGGTGGCACCCGGTGCGGATATCGTGGTGGCATCCCAAGAATGAAAAGTGAAATCCAATAAACATAAAGTTTATAAACATGAAGTTTATAAACATAAGTTTATTTAATTAATACAAATGAGTGTTATTTATAACTAAGTTACAATATTATGATATTAATAGTACTGTATTATAGGTACTTATTATAGATGTATTAAAGTGAATCTCTTCTTTTCTCAAAACCTCTTCTGTCTAGCTTTAACAGCCGCAAACTCGAAAATCACATTTTGACCATTTATGTTTTGTGTAGCCTGGTGTTTTATTGTTAATATGCCAAGATTTTTAAGTCTATAGTTTGGGTCATTGTTGCCCGCAAATAATTTTTAATTAATTTTAATTTGCTACAACACATTTCACACGAAGCAACTGTTTGTTAACAAATTGTCATAAATAACTTTAGTGCGATCGTTAGATTCGGAAGAGATTTTATAAAATCATCCCATTCCACGATGAATTTCATGTCTAGAGACGCCCAATTAGAAACTGTAACTGGCCGCTTTTAAATGTCTTCTCAACCTTTTGGTAACTCTAAGAGGAGTTGTGTTTCTGATACCTACCTCATCATAAAAACCAGTAAATTTGGATACAGCTAATTCAAGCGTTTGTCAAAAGTAAAGTGTTTGGCTGCATAACCTCGAACAATGAAGCTACATCTTAAATTGACTTCGATCTAGTTGGAGTTCAATACTGAATCGGTCAAAACATTCCAACATATCCTTTTCAAGTTCAGCTCTCTGTGTAGGTCCTGCATCGGTGGCCAAATCACCGGCCATTCGTTTTTTACGACGAATTCGTCGTTTTATTGGAATGTCGTAGTCCTCCGATTTTTTCACAGCAAGATCTATTGCGTCTACTACAAGATCACTTTTCTTCAATATAATTATACGAAGTGTCTCTATTTTTATAGCTAACTGATCAACACTCAAGCCTTTACTTTGCAATGCAATCTGAGCACAGTTTATTTCCCTTGGAAGCTAAGATAGCAAAGAAATATGAAATGACACACAGCAGACATAAGATTCTGTGCAGCACCTGGTCTCTAAATTTTTTTTATGATCACACAATTTCTAAATTGCAGCCACAATCCCATCAAAATTTTCAGCAACTCCAACGCGTTGTTGGGTGTCTTTCTGTGATTAAGAAGCATTTCCAAGCTGCTAGTAGAAGCAAAAAAATAAATAAATATTGTCTCTATCACTACGAAAAATGTTACACATGATAGATTTTGTGCAAATGAGTGTTGGCCACATAAATTAATTGAATGATCTATATATCCAACAAAAAATTGCTTTGTGGTAACCAAAAAATAGATTACAAATAAATCATAACGATAAGTACACATCAGTACTACCACCATGACTGCCACTTATAAAAATTCGCAAAACTGTAGTGATTGCATAACTGCCACTTGTAAACATTTTAATCTGCAGTAATTATTTATTTAATAACTTACAAGCATTTATAAATTATCACAATTGATAACTAAATCATTTACTATGGATAACTGGTTAAGATGGCTTCAAGTCTAAGTGATTTATAGTTAAAAAATATTGTGATATATTGTATATTGTATATTGTGATGGTTTTTATAAGTTTTTTCTTTCACGGTCGGGTGTAACCCCAAAACGGGTGGCAGCCGGTGCGGGTCGCCCCCATTAGCTACGCCACTGCGCGGCAGTAAATGAACCCGATCATATCTACGATGTAGGTTTCATCTACGATGTAAGATTAAATCATATTTTTTTAAGTCATTTAGGATCATTGAAGATAAAGAAGCTGGAAATTAAAAACACTTCGTAGAATTTCCCCCGCCCCCCTTTTGTTAGCCCGTGTGCGCACCTCTGAATGCTACGCCACTGATTCTCTTTCTAAATCTTGGATAGAGTCTTCACGACAATTCATATAAATTATTGGGAATAAGCCACTGTTTGTTGTTTTCGTCTTGCTGAATTTGACCGCAATGATACGCATCATGTATCAATTTATTGATTTCCTGTGCCAATTTAATTGATGTTATGTTTCCTGTGTTTACTTATCGCCGTCTTATTATAGCATTATACAGGGTGTCGAAAAAAAGTTGTAAAAAAATAGTAGTTTTAGAAACAGCATAGGTATAATCCTTTTAGGCCGTATGAGCTTTCTGAAAACCTAATAAGTTACGCCTGAAACGTTTCTTTATTTAACGTCACTTTTGAAAAAGCACTTTTGTTTTGTTCATATTTCAAGTGTAACTGCTTAAGGAAGTAAAACAACAAATAGGTCCATATAAAACTTTTGACTGAAAATTACATTTACTCTCTAGAATAAATTAATAATTTTGCGGGAAAAACGTGCGGGACACCTGTACATACCGGCTGTATATTAAATGAGTGCTTTGATTTCTTGTGGTTATAGATCTTGACAATTATAGCACTTGGAGTGGTCACTTCTTTAGAAACTGAAAAAAAAACATATAGGAACATTCTACTCAAATTGAACATTTTACTCAAAATAATGTTTTCTAAAATAAATAAATAGTTTTACGGGAAAGGAGTGGAACAACCTGTATATACTGGGTATATATTAAATAAGTGCAATAAATTCTAGTTATAGATCTTGATAATTGGAGTCAAAAATTCTAGCTTGTTCTCTATATGGCATCAATTTTTAGTCATTAATGATTGATAACGTAGAATTTAAGATCTCACGTTTTTAGGGAGACTAGTAGTACGTTGACCTACTCCGCCGGATCTTGTGCCGCAATCACCTGACTGCTGAGCGATCCGTGTCTCTCTTGTTTGCCGTGTTCGGAGTGTGGATTGCTTGTCTTTGATGGACATTAGGCAATAGACGCTGGACTGGTCGTAAACAAGCTTGTTTGGACGTCACTTTTTATCAATTTGTTTTTTGTTCCGTCATCACTGTTAAGTCAATGAACATATCGTTATTTATTATGAATTTCATAAAATCTATTATGAAAACATGGGACATATGTTTTTCTTTATTAGTTGGATGGGTAGTGTGTAGAATTTCCTTGCATTTTCAAAAGTTTGGACGCTTAATCAGGCGTAACAAGTGATCAAAATTCGAGACTGTCTTCACCCCAAATCGAAACGGTCTGTCTTATATATTAAAACACATAAATAAGTAGTTTTGTTTATTGCTATAATGTAATGTAACTATATTACTGTCCATTATGTTGGTACACAAATGTACTAGAGCAAAATCTGGATTTACGTTATCTATTTATAAAGTTACGTAGATTTATGCGTAGCGAACATTGTACCTGTACGAGCGTTCACTGAAAAATACTCCTAGGTGTACACCGAGAAATCCACTTATATGCCAAAAATAACATGGCGCTTACGTAATGAATTTTCGATCTGCTCGAGATTTTCGATGAATGTTACATTACTTAATTTGGAGTAATCCGCGGTCAGAAGCAGGTGCAAGATACAACTAACAAATAAAACCGCCAGCTAATATTTCGATCGTTTTTGGGCACATTGTTAAAGTTAAATATGAAACATCGAGATCCATCGCGATGCATGATTATAACAAAAATGATGTTTGAAACTGTTCGAAAGATATGAGAAACGCCTCATATCTCTTGGGCTGCGTCCAAGTTCACTTCTTGAATATGCCTGCCTGTATATCCTGCGTCTCAACTCAACTAAACTTGATCATCATTTTAGGCTTGCAAACCTTCATCTTTGCACCTACAACTTATCTGATTAAAATTGCTTTACTTGAAATTGTGTATCTCCTAGAAAATTGGGATGAAGCCAAAAACAAAATTACGGGAATAGATAAGGCTATATAAAGAGTCCTTGACCAAGTCCCTTAATTGGGTAAACTGAGACCACCAAAGCATCATGTTTGTTCTCCCAGTATAAATAACCCTTTTTTCTTGAAACCTTTGTACAATAATAAAAATGTACTCATCATAAACAATTTTTTGCATTATCATTGTTGTTTGTTTGGTATTCCATCAGTTAGATGTAATATAGAACTCTTCTTTCTTTTCAGTTCAACGTTTCTGAGCAACCAAGTTCTAAGGAGGAACCGACAAAGATCTTGGGCGGTTATGAATCGAACGAAGATTACACGTACGTTCGTGGGCGGGGTAAGCATTATTTGTGAAGTTGTGAAGTATGCATTAATAGTATAGGTTATTTGTCGAACAGGTCGAGGGAGGTTCGTGTGTGACCAGTGTGGAATACGATGCAAGAAACCATCGATGTTGAAGAAACATATCAGGACGCATTCGAATGGCAGACCGTACACATGCAGCCACTGTAACTTCAGGTACATAATAATTGTTTTTTTGTTTGTTTTTCGAAATAATTACTGTAGAATTCATATCATAATGGTGCGTTTGCTGTTTAGGCCAGGCCTGGTTGAAAATTGGTATTTTAGCTCATTTTGACGTGAATGATATACCTCGCCTGACACCATCGCTCTGCGCCGTACTGTTGACATGGCACCCAAATCTTTTTGAGAAAAATTCTGGTGTACAATCTTTGGACACACCTATCGTTTCGTTCGGGCATGATTAAGGGGAGGTTCTCATGTAATCGGTTGAAAAAATCTATTTTTCCTTTCATATTTTGAAACCTTGGAGTGTATAAAATCAGCCCCTGAAACAGTTTTTTGATTCTCGCAAGTTTTACGGTTTTATAGCCTATGGTAGTCTCCGGTCAAAATTTCCTGGATTAAGGCGGTGCAAAGAGATGTGTCTCTTCAAATGATAATTATCGGTAACGCTTTAAATTCGGAATGTGAAATTTGTATACAGTACAGAACACGTATATATCTAGGTGCTTATGTTGATTAAATAAATTAATATATTTGAATGAATTCATATAGAAAAGGAGTTTTAAAAAGTATCATGTTTCTACCGTCTCTCTTAGAGTTTTTTTACACCTTCGCGGTTTTCGAGGAACACGATCTTCCAAACTGGCATGCCCGATTACGCTTGAATCGTTTAACGGATCCCGTTATTCTTTTTTTCGCTTAGAGAAAATACTTTTTATTGGAGGCTGAACCTCATAATAAGCGAAACTTTTAAATAATTATATTATTTATAACAATTTGAAACCGAAAGAAAGCTGTAAAAAATCGGCCTTAAAATTCAAACAGCAGCCATTTTGTCAATTTTCAACTTTTTTAACTCAATGTTGGTTTAGCCTCAAACTAATTTCGTCTAGTTTAACACTTTTGAAATTTCGATTTCTGTTTATTTTTATGGGAGATATCGTGCACGTCGTAAAGACAAGCACGCCGCACCGGACCTGATACTGAACAGTATCCACTTCTTGCATATAGTTTTTTTTTATGGCGGTATGTCCTTTTGTGCACTAAAGTATGATAAATATATGGCAAAAGAAAAAATATTGATATCTCTTACAATTTCTTTGAAAAGCTGTCTCAAAGTTGAGCTACTTTTTAGGTCTCTACATGAGAACCTCCCCTTAAAGAAAAATTCATCATAAACATAAGTTATAGAAGTAATTTTTGCTATACTCCATACAATTCCGAGTAACATTCCACACATACAAAAATATGTTTTCTGGGTATTGAAATGTAAAACGTAAATAATGATGCGAAGCGAAAAGAGCAGGTATTGAGAACACAGAGAACACAGAAGATATCTAGTACGATAGATGTCTGGCATGTATCCTAAGTTTTGCAAATTTGGTATTTCATTCATGGCTAATTGTAATTGAATTTCTTTTATATATTTTGATCTTAACCTAACTAAACTTAATTTTAAAATATGACGAAAAGTAAACATACAGATACAGGGTTTAAATATAGTAAAGTATAATTGATAAAACTTTTTAATTGCTGTTTTACATCAAAATTGTTGTATAAATGTGTTTTGGGTAATTTAGTTGCAATGGTTGGTTTTTTTGTTTTGTTTAACTTATTCCCGTTATTAAATTTATGCCCCTGAAGAGACTACCCTTAAAACTAGGACATCCTGTGTAACTATTTTGTGGAATAATATTTTCATTTTTCAAGTTTTAATTTTCTAAAAGCATCTTTAATAAAACCGCTTGGCGGTAGTCATTTAGAAGACATTTCTTTGCTATTTATGTATACTACAATGTTCAGAAAATATAAAAACGGCTTTTTGCAAGTTTTATTAATGATGCCCACATTACTTGACTTTTAACTCTTGCCTTTATGTATAAATTTGAAAATAATAATAAATAACTCAATTGAATAAAGTAGACTTGCCCGTTTATTGCACTCAGGTCTTCATATAATAAACATACACATGCATTATTATGATATACCGACAAATTTTTTTTCTGGTGCTAAGTTATTCTATGTAATAAAATATATGTATTTATTTGCTACAATTTAGAGTTGATTAATGAATATGTGATATTTATTTGATTCATTCATTAGAATGTACAATAAATGATGAATATGTCAAATAATCCCAGTAAAAATATAATCCACACCTATGGTTTTATAGGTTATTTAGAAATTGTATTTATTCGCAAACGCACCATTATGATCTTAAAATATCAGTAAGGTCAACCTAAATTTGTTTAATATGATTCGGATTGTATGGATTCTGAACAGATTAATTGGTTACTGGAATTAGATATGTTAAATCATGTTTTTGTTTCTAGTGGTGGTAAAATGTGCCATTCGTCTTTTTGCAGCTTTAAAACTAAAGGTAACTTAACGAAGCACATGAAAAGCAAAGCTCACAATAAGAATTATACTGCGTGCAGTACCAATAGTAACTCTTCTAACTCTCCACCGGATCAGAGTGGGTCGCCGTCGTCAGAGTCTGAAACGGATGACAGCAGCATGGACAGTAGTGGTAAGCAATTATGTACTTTATTCTTCCGTTTTATCAGCTAGATCATTTTTTTCTGTATGGACGTCTTCAGACGTCATTTTCATCAAGTTATTTACACAGATAAATTTTACAAGTTTTAAACAACAAATAACTCTGAAATTCAATTCTGAAATATTGTCAGACTGCTGGAGGGAGCAGTGATGGTGATTCATGGACCATTCATGTGCGTTAGAGCAAAACAGCATGGGTCTTACGTTTTAACGCGACGATGCATTATCACTTCTTGTGTGCAATACCATATAAAGCTATCACGGGCTGGTCGAAAGTAGTGATGTAAAGTTTCGTTACTTTCGAGTAATTGTAACTACCCGTTACTTTCAGGTACATTACCCGTTACTTGTGCTCAGTACTTTGTACAAGTCGTGCCGTTTGAGTACGCACTGTTTGGTTTTGAGTAAATACACTATCGTTTACGTCTCTATATATACCAGTACGCGTTTACTGTATTTACTGCAGAGTGTTTGTGTGGTTTGTGGGGTCCTTTATACCGTCGTGAGTTACTATAATTGAGTCGGATACAATATTTCGGGGATTTACATATGTTTCAGCAATTTGTTCACGACAAAGCCAAAACAAATTCCTATTGACCAAACTTTCCTATTTTCTAATAGAAGGTGCAGGTTCAGTGTGTATGTACATCAGTTTATATTTTTAATGGGTCAGATTTACAAGCAGACCAATTAAAGGAGAACAGACTATTTCTTTGAAAAAGCAATACCTGAGATATTTTGCAAAAATCGAATGTTAAACATGAACACTATATCTAATATCCTATCTGGCACTTAAACCAATAGAAAATCAAATGCAATTTGAAACAATGCATAAATGTTTTAGGTTATTTTGCCCCTCCAAAATTCATTTGCGAATGCGTAGAAGAATGCCCAATTAGTTGGGTACTTTTTTTACTGTTACTCGAAGAAACCTATTGTTATTGTCTATGTATCGTAGGCAAATGGTTATATCTGGCAAAAGGCTTTTGCCTAGGCAAAAGCTATTTGCCATGGCAAATAGATATTGAGTCTGCTTTTATACTTTTAAAGCTATTTGCCTAGGCAAATGTATTTGTCCAAGCCGTTGTTAGGCAAATAGCATTTTGTTTAGGAATCGATCAGTTACGTTTCGCTATGCTAAAATACATTCCGCACGGGTAGAGGAGTCCGTACAGTCATCAAATTATAGGGGGTCACTCGCCCTTCCTCTCTGTCGGTTATGCTCATTTGTATATCAAAAAGTCGTTGCAGCAATACTTTTTGTTTCCCTGCCGATTTGATTCATACGGCGAAAAAATAATGACGTAAGCGAATGGTTTTAGCGAACAAGCATACTGTTGCATTTTGAAATTATGTGAGGTTATGGGTGACAACAATAGGCTCTTGGGTCAGCTACTGTGTTTGGAACATCACAGTAACCTCCGCAGCATATCGGTGAACCATTATGAACAAGTTTAGTGTTTTCCAGTCTAGTATAACTTTTTCCTGGTCAATGGAAACCTAAAAGTCCTGTTTTAGTATCACTGCACTCATGAGTATTGACGCTTGTCACAACAAATCAGGCGTAAATTATCATCATTAAATTAGAATCATGATGATTAGAATACGATATTACCCAAAAGTAATCAACGACTAAATAATAATTATAACATATTTGAGAATTAACATGCACGGATTGCACATAACCTCACAGAATTTGAAAACAATAGCGTATGAAAACTAAATGCTATTTGCCTGACAACGGTCTTGGCAAATATATTTGCCTAGGCAAATAGCTTTAAAAATATAAATAAAGGTTTAATATCTATTTGCCCAGGCAAATAGCTTTTGCCTAGGCAAAGGCCTTTTGCCTTAAATAACCATTTGCCTACGACATATGTACTTATATATTATGTTCATTGAAAATGACACAAGAGTTTTGTTACAATGCAATATTTTTATACTTAATCTTCATTTGTTTACATTATTTATTGAGAAATTACGTTTTCTGTGATTATCTATCATATTTACTACTGATCTAAAAAAATTCAATGTAAATTTTATTACCCTTTCAATTAACAATTAAAATATTTTACTTTTTCTCTGTAGGTAGTACATTTTAGCACATCATCAAAAACTTATGCCCTATGCAACAAACTTGCAAGTGGTCACAGAAAACAAATACAATATCAATTTTTCTAAACTTGTTCATAGTAGTTAATCATGGTTACTAATAATTAATTACTTTTTTTTATTTCCAGAACACTCACCAAAAACGTATGATAGTGATGATAGCAGTAACAGGGCTGGCCCTACAAATAACGATGAGAATCAACAGTATAACAATAGCAGTAACTACTCTGAGCAAAACTCAATGGACAGTCCAAATAAGTACAAACAGTCTGAATATGACAACAGTGCGATGGAAATTCTTGCCGATATCGCAACAAAACAAGAAAAGCTGGAGAAAAATTCGGTTGCTAAGAATGTGGCAAGTGAGTTTCTGAAATTGGCCACGAAGAACGATCAGAACAGTGATGGTTACATGTCCAGTGGCAAAGTTGTCAATGATCTCATTGTTGAATCGGAAGAAAATAAGAGCTGCAACATTTGCTCCAAGACATTTATCAAACCATCTCTTCTTCGGTAAGCTACTAATTTTTACGTTTTAATATGTAATTTAGTTATAGGAATTATGTTTTGATGTGTTTGTTCTTTTTGTTAGGATGCACATGAACGTCCACTATATAGAGAGGCCATTTCGGTGTGACTTGTGTTCTATTAGCTTCAGGACCAAAGGGCACTTTCAGAAGCATGAACGTAGTGCCGGTCATAAAAATAAAGTGAGTATTAAGAAAACTTCCCTAGAAAATGAACCCATTTAACTCGATTATCATCTTTAAAAAAAATATTTAACACATTTTTTCTAACTAATTTTAATAAAAATTTTAAAACCATAGTAACTTTAAGTAACAATAATAAAGAAATATAAGTAATTACTGATAATTGATGATAAAACCTTTTTTACTACAAAAATATCAAGGCTTAAATTTATTAATACCTCTTGAAACATCTTTGTATATACTACTTTAGATTAAATTCCTATATAAACTTTTTTCTATTTGGTTATTGTTTCCTATCACTTATGGATTAAAATCAGTTCCTGATAATATTACATACTTTTGAATTATGTATTATGAATTCACACACTTGTATGTGAATTTATTCCGTGTGAATCACAGTATCAGATTGTTATTTATCAATGTTGTTAATTAATGGATTGTAAAATATAGCAGCATTAAATGAATAATAAAAGCTGTAGTATAATTAAGTAATTATTCCCTGGAACAATTTGAATTTAAATCATTGTTGTGAGTAATTACTTCCATTACTTGCTCATAGAATAATATACTTATTTCTACACACTACCAGTGCCAAGATAAAGAAGCACGAATACATATTGACCAGTTGTAACTATATTGGCTTTAACAGAATATAACGGGTCATTATAAATGACTGTAGTCGAAGAAGGTCATGATCTCAAATGTAAATAATTCTGGTTGCCGCTCTATTTGAATGGAATACCTGTGGAGATACCACTATTCTACACGCACAAGTTAAATTGGTTGCATAACCTATCTCAAGTTTGACAGTTGTTTGGGTATAGCGGCAATAATTTATTAACATTAGCATGGCCTACTTTGACTACAATCATTTATAATAAGCCTGTATTAACTTTTGAGTTACAAATACAATAAAATTATATTATATAATTATTAATATTATTAAACAACGTGCACTTTTTTTGCCGCAAAGTTTTTTGAAAGCAAATCTTATTCCGAGTTTGCTGTTACTGCCGTTACAGCTGTTTGACATATTAACAAAACAAAGAATATTACGAAATAAAATACAAATCAAATATAGTAAAACAAAAAAAAAACACAATAAAACCCCATTACAACAATAAAAAGAAAATAAATTAACGTAAAAATTTAAAAATAACAAGATAGATTGACTGTGTTCTAAATGTGATTAATAATTAATGTCAAACTGACAATTGCCAGATATGTTTGACTTGCATATTATTATACAAGTTCTTTAAGACATTAAATAGCGCATGAACGAATGCGTTAAGATGTCTTTTATAACGAGTGTAGTAAAACCGGAAAAGAATCGTGTTTTTGTCGTAACAAACTGAAAACTGTAACCAGAATGATAAATTGCTTTTTAATTGAATCGGAGCCAAAGCTGAAATGAAATAAATAATGGTTTTTGAAGCCCTGGCTGCTACCATGGTTGCTGATGGTATTATAAAACCGAAAACAGTGTCACAATCATAGACAAAGTCACAATGCAATAATGTCATTATGAACACATTGTGTTTTGGTGTCATAATAATAAATATGTTTATTTTATAGATTTTCCTTTACCTCAAAAACCATTTTCAAAAACAAAACTGTTTAAACTAGTTATGTAAATTTGCAACTTTTTTATTCGACTAACCAATATACATTATGGTATATATTATTGTATATTTTTCTTGATTTCAGTTATTGTCATCACCAAATTTATCATCATCAGAACCCAGGCCATTTAAATGTACAGATTGTGCCATTGCCTTCAGAATCCATGGTCATTTAGCAAAACACTTACGGTCCAAGATGCATATCATGAAGTTGGAATGCCTGAATAAAATTCCGTTTGGGGTATACGCGGAATTGGAAAGATCAAATAGTCTATTGACGGAAATCAATACTGCGGATGGAGACCAATGCTTAGAAAGCTTACGGGTAAGATTGCTTAAAAAACTACATTTTTATAGAAAATACTTACTTATGATTTTCTTGCAGAAGTTGGCAAAAAAGGTTTTTACGAATGATCCAAGCAAACTTAATCAATTGGGGCCAACAATATCAGAAGCTGCAGTAGAAACGGACAGTTAGCGTTTGCCTAGATAGAAGACAAGACAAACAACAATTTATTTTATATTACTTTCTGATAATAAGACTGATACAAACGAATGCAGATGATAGAGCGTCTTTTTCTAAATGAAATCAATATATAGGTAAAATATATTAGAAAGAAATATTTTTGATGTTATATCTGAAAGTATAGTTGTTTAGCTTTTAGAGTGTATCTTATAAACGTCATTCTCATGTGTCAAAACGTTTTTTATGTGATATATAAATATAAGTTGATTTAATGTAAATACTTTTTAGTTTCTATTTTATATAATGGATATAATGACTACTAAGTGTTAAGTAATGAGAAAAATATTGGAAAAATGTCATATTAGCAAGTGACACGATGTATATTATTTTTAAATGATACGATTGCGGAGCAATTCCTCTGAGAGACATATTATTAAGTTCGAGATTTTTCTTTTGTTTTTTTAGAGTTAACATTTCCTTCTATTGGGTATTTGTTTAGTTATCATTATAACTGATTAAGTTTATCTTATGTGAAAATGTTAAGTTTCGAAAACATGTTACAACTAGTTGCAATTCACCTTTGTATATATATTATCGTTGTAACTGTTATTTAAAATAATGTAGTTATTACTTTACCGACCTTCAAAAAAACTGTTAATTACATTTATATTGTTGAGAAAGTACAACATTATTGTTAAATATATTTTTGTTCAACAGATACTTCCGCATTTTTCTTCTTAACCATTCATAAGATGATTTAACATTTCACAAAGTTGCAAAACAACTAAGGTGAATGGATTTTGGCCACAAAACCAAAAGACAAATGTAGTATCAAAACTTTTTATATACATATAGACAGGGTTGCCACCTGGCTGGTTTTGAGCCAGCTTGGCCAGTTTTGTTTGGTTTTTGAGCCAAATGCTAGGTTTTTGTTCGGGCTTTAAAAACCGGTTTTTGGTAAATTATTTTTGTAGTGATAAATTCGCAATAACAAGTTTTTAAGAGTCTGGTAATTTTGCAACAAATTTCAATTTATAAGTTTGTTAGGTATAAATACGCAAAAACTTTAATGATATCTTGTAAAAATGCAAAAAGTAAGGTTTACGTTAAGATTATTATTTTGAAGTTTTTAGGGCTCATGGTTGGTCACTAAAATGTGGCACAGGCTTTTGACAAAGTCTGTCTTTAAGGAAATAAAAGAAAGCATGCCACAAGGTATAGTGTTTTAGGGCTTCTACACCAGTAACCTCTCAGGATTAGAAAATAATAGCTGGTTCTGGTTATGCCAATGTTTTTTTTTTAAGGGAAAATAAAACTCATATAGAAAATTAAAAATTTTTATTTTTCGTGAACATCTACAAATAAGATAATCACAGTTAGTTCTTAAAACTTATTTTGTACAAATACAAAAAATAGTACAAGACGTCTACACTAAAGTGTATAAATAAATAATCACAGATATGTCGAAAAAACTCACGCTAAAATCTTTGTATAATCAACAAAATAGTAATATCTCCGATCTACTTCCACTTACGTACCCCTATATCGAAAATGACAATGATTAATAGGTGTGTATAAGAAAACAACCCAATAAAATGCCAGAAGTACTATTCATGATGTAAACAAAATGCGTTGTACACATTCGTAAAGGGTGATATACATGTAACAATGTGTTGTATAATAAATAGTTGTTAAATTACAGTAAATAGATAAAACGTGATGATTAAAAATTAAAATATGCTGATAAAAGGATGAGCATTACTTATAGTTAAAACCTAACACCTCACGCTTTAAATTTATCCAATCATTCATCTTCTGTGTTGGCTTTCTCTTCTCCACCAATTTCTTTGCTGCACGATGAAATTTATCCTCGTTTCTTCTCAGATACATAACCGCGTCTTTTTCGAGCTGCTCCAACTTTACCGGGTCTATCTCAACCATGCTTAACATTTCCGTTAGATACGGGTTGAAACGGTAGTAGACGTCATTTGGCAATAGATCACCCAACATCATATTAACAGCTAAAAGGATAACATACTTATTGTAATACTTATATGACTTTGGCAATAATATAAATTCTTATTTTAGCGTTTATTTATTTATTACCATAAAAATAGAAATGGGTTGGTAAAATGTTTTTATATGTACCTTCAGTATCCGTTGCACTATCCAAAATTTTCATAAATTTATTCTTCCATGACGAGACATTGGCTTGCACCGAGCTGGTATCCTCCGCTGTGATATGGGTAGGAATAGTTCTTCCAGTTCCGAAAGATACCACACACTGTATGGGACTATCTGGCCACAGTAATTTTGCTTCGTGAATTGCTACAGCTGTTGGATTATTAACTAAAATACCTCCATCCTATAATAAAACAAAACATTACTATACAAATAAAACAATGATTTTGATTTTTCTATTATTCAAAAGATAGACATTTAAAAGATATTGTTTGAAAGTTTCAGAAACTAATGCTTAACATTCATCTGTAAAAATTTGGCTTAGCCAGCTGAAGGCAATGATGCTCATTTTTGTGGTGATGTACATTTACATTTCTGGTTTCAATCAAAACCCAATAGAGTTAAATATTTGTAACACAAACATTTGACAGGTACTTTCATCAAGAAATCCAATAGCTTTAAGCTTAGTTGAATTTGACATAACCTTAAAGATGGAAGAGAAATCATAATTTTTGTTGTTTTTATAGGTGCTATATGAGCAACCCAAGTTTAGAAACTTTATACACATACTGGATGAAATAATTAAATCAATAATTACCTGATGTAGAAATTTCCCCAGTCTATACTCTTCGAAATACGTAGGGGCAGCAGCGGATGCACGAGCCGCTTGCCAAACTTGATGATTGTTTCCGCCCATGTACTGGGACTGCACCCGCCATGGTAGCGAGTAGTTACGGAATATGTAAGCGGATACTCGTTCGTGGTTTACGACTGCTGATACGGCGGCCACTTTCGGCACGTTCGGATTCCTAGCGGTGCTGATCAACGTATCCTCGCCCAGGTTGTTTTTCAGCAGCTTCTCCCAGAGGGGGGTGTCGTAGTACGAATGTGACCACACCAAGCTGCTCGTACCTTTTATCGTAGATTGCGTAAAAACTTCAGTGCTCAGCTGTTTATAGTCCGTTTGCAGGCTGTCTAAATCTTTTTGAAGTATTCCTATCAGAAGAATAAAAGAGGGTATAATAAATTGAATTGTTATTGGTTTTGTAGTTATTTTCTTATGCAGTGAAAGTACTTGGACGACAGACGGCAAATTTTAAAGGTATTTTCTTTGACCCTTGGAACTGTCCGAATGAAAAGGTTATGTATTTTCTTGTTTATTTCCGGATGTCAAAGGATCAACTCAATATACAAGCAAAACAATAATAAAAAACTTCTTATGACCCAATCAAAATTATGTATGATAGAGTAATTTGGTCCTTTTTGTTGTTTTCTATCGGGTGAACATAAGAAAACCACAAACGAAGGACAGAAAAACAAATGGACTACATAGCATCTGCACATAAAATCAGGAGACAACAATTTTGGCACTCATAAATTAATCAGTTTTTCCAAAATAAATAATCTACAGATAATTTGATGAAAAGTGCTCATATGTCACCAATATTCAAACCTAACTAAAACTAAAGTTAACTTTTTCTTGCTACTCATGTCAATTTTAAGTATTAAATGAATGAATTTTTTGCCAGTTAAATATGACAATAACAAAGACTCAAGCAAATCAGATATTTCTTACATGTTTGGTAGCCATATTGGATCCGCCATTTTAATTTTTACAATGTGACTTCAAATTTGGAATCGTGATATATCTCATAGGAACTAACTCATGTGTATTATTAGAGTTCGAGTTTTAGACACTTTTGGTATATTTGACAACTTTAAACACATATTTGACTTTAGATTCAAGTTTTATTCAATTGCTTTTAGGAGTTTTTTTATATTTTCTTGCGAGTTTATTACCTTTTTTGTAAATATTTTACCTTGTTGTTGAACTACACCTTTTTATTTAAATTGTTACTTTTCGTTAAAAATTAAATTAATTCTAGCACTGTAACCACTTTGAAAAAAGATTTTTTAAGTGCTCAAATTTCAAATCAATTTCCATGGCAAGTCTTTATGTATATTGTGTATGTATTTTATTTTAAAGTTAGTATGCTTATTTTTGTCATAGGTCGGTACTCATAGCATATTTACACATGTTTCGATGAACAGTAAGACTACTAGAATATTGTACCTATAAGGAAAATTGACCCTTCAGAGCTTATTGCTGGGTTATGAAAGATACCTTTCTTGCCGTAAATTATTTTATTAGGAAATTGCCCTTTGAAAGTGACGACATGACAACTTTCACTATAGTTCTAAGATAAAAATAGCAACATTTAAAATAAAATTCAGCTCACCTAATGAACACGCTAAAATAGCACCCGTACTAACGCCGCAAATAAAATCAAACATCTCGTGAACCTTCTTTCCAGTCACCTCCTCGAGTTTCCGAAGCATTTCAATGACTAAAAGCCCACGAATACCACCTCCGTCGATCGAGAGAATACGGATACCATGCCCCGGCAACGGATTCACATAACCTAGTATAGCTAACGCTTCCGATATAGCTGCACGGATTTCGTTATCTTGCGCCTTTCCACGTACCCGTAACAATAAACGAATAGCACCATCCTGTCAATTAACAATATTATTAACTGATATTGTTTAAAAATTATGCAAATATAACATACCTTAACGGCACTATGCTTTGCCTCTGGATACTGCTTAATATGCGTAGATAGGTCTTCTATTCTACGGAGCTTAGACTCGTTCGTCACAGCTTGTTCGATGGAAAAAATAACGTGTCTTGTCCTGGATGAGATACTATGCTAAAAACGCAAATGTTATAATGAGCAAATGTTTTTTTTTAAGAAAACAAAGAAAGTACCTTAGAGACTGTTGAATGTGATTCAGACTGCCATTTACTGGCTTTAGTTTCTTTGTTATTAAGCTTGGCAACTGCTTTTGGTTCTTCTTTATTGCCAAAGCTGATACCTAAACCGTTTAGTACATTGGGAAAAGTTAAGCCGTTTGTAGCAGCTTGTGGTACGTCTTCTTTATCAATAGTTACAGCTTTTACTATCGTGGTTTCCTTGTTTTTAGTGGTTACGACACGAGGAGTTCCCTTGAAGTTTTTAATAATTGAGCTACCGTACACGGAAGGCTGCATTTTCTGTAGGATTTGGGCAAACTCCTTATTGATGACGTGTTGGAATGCCTGATCGTTGGATAATTTTGATAAGAATTCTTTAATCTGTGACAAAACCCTCCAGTGAGCAAGCGGCATCGTTTTGGCGTTCATCTTAGGGGACTGGACGGCGTTTGAACTCCCGGAATACGACCTGGAACCCAAACTGTGAATTAGAAATTGGCCCTATTTCAAATTGTTCATTTCTATTCAAGTTTTAAACTGTCTCTGACGCTACGTGCTAAAAGTGGTGTTACGTTGACTGTATGTACGCAAACGAACCTGTCTATTTGCGAACCTACAAGGCGTAAATTCTAGAATACTACTCACGATTATTAAAGAAACAGGAATTTTTATTGATGTAAACAATTTATCAGCTGATTTCTGTATACGGATTTGACACATCCGCAGTTACCTGCCAAATGTCATTTTGCGTGTTAAACATTTATCATAATGTGGTGACAAATTGTTTACATAATAATTGCTTCAACGCTTTGATCTATTTATACTCTAATGTAGATAGTAGTAATTTATGGATAAGCCCAAAATGATATAGTTTGAATTTGGCGCTACAATTTAGTGTATTTAGTGTTGCTTTCACAGTAGGTTTCTTTAGTGACATATCCACATATAATTCAGTAAACAAGGGAACGATTCGCTGGGACCGGATTACATGTTACATCAAGTTGACGTCACGTGATAGTATAGTACTACACTACGCAATTGAGAAATTTACCGCTCACGGTGATTCGTTCACGAACCATTCTTTATAGATCTTCAATGACTGTCATAAAAGCGGGAAAATCAAGTAAATGAAGGTCTAAAATTTTAAACTTTTTTATATTACTTATCTTCCAGCTGTACTCGAGCATTTCTTTGTACTACATTATTCTACATTTATTTTACAGGATGTTATATAACAGCGATTTTAAACATGGGCTTTATGGGTTGCAGACCATGGCCCATTCGCGGCAAAAACAAAAAAAAATCAATTGCAATAATAATGGCAGAAAACATACACGTTAACAAATTTTATTCGTAACACTACGTAATGTATGAATAGAATCTAGTTTTCTTTGCACTGCACACGAATTAAAATATAAAAAAAAATGTCTTATCGTGTCTAGCAAATGCTGTCAGTGCTTCAAGGCTACCTACTTGTAAAAAAGAACCTTCAGAATTTTGGACCAAATTTAACGTTTATTTTGAGACTCTTTTGATGGTTATAGAAAGTTAGAATAGGCCGCAAAATGCTAAAATAACGTTTTTTGCACTTCAACGTTTTCGAAAACCTTTTACGTAAGAGGAAACTTTTTGATCCCGAATTCGTATTAAACGTAGAAATTTATTGAAAACACTTAGGTACCTATTCATTTTTATTTCGCAAGATCTATGTTCCCTAGAGACTGCCAACTGTATTTTTCATTGTATAAATCAGAAAGACTCGAATGTCTACTAAATTTTAAAGAGAAGAAAATTTGAAAAAAATGCCAAAGCTTTATTTACACAAATTCGAGAATATTTTATTTTTTAAACTATTTAAAAACTATCCAAAAAAGTTCTTTGAGTTTTTGAGTTATGTATTGTATATCGAAGCAAAAAATTTAGGATAGTTACATATTTTTTCGGCGAGTGTACATTGTGTACAATCGTCAACCGCCAATATATTGTCATTTAGGGGTTTTGAGGAACGGAGGAAAACTCCGAAAACTTTTGGGGTTTGCTACCCCGATTAATTACCTACAAATTGACGTATAAAATATTCTATTTTGAAAACGTTGAGACGTAACTTTTTTAATATTTTTCATGTGTTCGCAGAGACGGTGTTATTGGCCGGACAGTTTCTATGTTATAGGACTAACATGTTAAAATACAAATACATGTGCTAATATCGGAGCTGTTACTGTAAGTGCCTAAGGCCCTTTTTTCAAGAAAACAAGTATTTAATGTGTAATTTATTACCATTTATAAAACTGGTATAAATACCTACATAATAGTGTACGCTGCACACAGATGCAATACTAATTGTCATGTTGGCCTTGTTTTATTCCCTAAACATCGATAGTAATGCAGACAATGAGATCCCGACAATGTGAACTGTGTGGATGTGGATTAAGGAAATAAAAGAAAATGAGGCTCAGTAACAAATTCGGTGATGTAAGACAGCGCACTACTAAATATAGAACGAACGGTCGATAGCAGTCAGTTGAAGTTCAATTTAAATTACTTAAATTAGACGATAAACATTAAACTAAACACAATTTTTACCTTATCGGTGCCCCGACGCATCTTCTACAATGTACAATATTTTTACTAAACGACATTGTTCCTCCACTCATCGATAGCTTTAAAACAAAAAATGTACGTCCACCAAAACTATAATTTATGAGAATATTCACTGTAACACTTCCTGGATAAAATATCAATTCGTTTTGATTGCGGTATATAATATATTATTTGAGTAGGCACTTCACTTTGATCACTGTATTCTAGTTATCAACTGAACTAATAGTAAACAAAGCGTTACTACTTATAACGTGAAACGTAGTGACGCGCTGTGGTGCGGTGCGTTGTAATAGCTGATTGTTTTCGAAAGTTTTGGATGAAAAATGTTAGCTAGCTAGTTCGCAGTGACAAAATTGATACACTGAAAAACATATTTTTGTTGTGGAGGTGTGGCTCTATGAACAACACACGTGTAGCAAGCTTTGGGGATAAGCCAATTTATTTAGGTGTATCGTACGATTCTGCTTTGGCCCCGCCTCCCATACGATCACCTCATTGACGTCGACTTTTACTGCTTCCGTAATTGTAACGGTGTCATGTTTGTTTTTTTCTAAATTTTGGGAACGGTTACATAGTGTGTATTTTTATATTTATACTTTACTGATTCTCAGAACGATTAACTTGTATATTTAAGCCCCAAGTAAACATAAATTAGTATGTTGTTCACCGGTACCTATATTATTGTTTTGTTTTATCCCAAGGTCAGCATTGTATTGTTATTTAATTATTACCGATATTGTGATTAATTTTAACGCAAAAATTTGTATTTTTTAATTTTGTAATTATTTTGAAAAAGGTTTGTAGGTATAGATACTTTAAGGAAACTTAGCTAACAAAACAAATTGAAAATGTTTGTTTATGTTTACTAACACACGGCCAAAGTGCACGTGTACTTAAAAAATGTATTACGAAAGCACCATATCTATTTTTCAATGGTTTCATTTATAAATGCGTAGCACTTTCTCTATCCAAATTCCTCTGAGTCCTGGGAATCTGTTGTGTTGATGTTGTTTTGTTTTTGACACTCATGGACACGAGTTACATGTGCCACGCGTACAATTTTATTGACATTTTGGGTTCTATTTAGGACATCAGGTTTTTGTAAATAAACACGAATAGGACATGCAAAAAAATTAACACCTACTCACTTTTGATTCACAAAATCCATGTTTCCAAGCCCCATTTAAATTAAATTAATTTTCAGTTGCTTTTTGTCGAATAGGTTTTTATAACGTGGTACTATTTTCGACAAAAACCAATAAAAAGATAATGAATTGCTATTAAAAAAAATCTGATGTGGCCAGGCACATGACTTTATCATACAATATATAAAATTAATAGTTTAGCTGCGTCAGAATCCATTTTATTGAGATAAATCGTAGGTATTGTCAAAGCATCAGCATTTGACACTACCTACACTACGTCATTAGAATAATAATTTATGTCACAAGTGCCGAAAGTACGGAATAGAGCGACGAGCGGTGATGCGGCGCGTCACCGAAGGCTGAGTGTCGCCGTCGCATGTGAGCGAGTCGCGCTATCTAGTTTTTGGCAGGAGTGACATCAATGTTTATTGTGCTGCTTTTTGAGAAATGTGTATTAAAAAAATAAAAAACGGTAATATTTCTGTATAGGAAATGTTAGGTTGGTACCACTTTGACGAAACGTCAAGTTTAAAAAGCTAAGTCAAATTCTGGCAGATTTATATTTGTTCATGACACTGTAGATGTCACATCCGTACTAACATACTACAATAAAACTACAGTCATCGCTATACTTTATTTACAATTTTCTCAATTTATCGTTTTTAGAATTAGATATACAGACGGGTTGATATTTCTTATCAACAATCAATCAAATTGGTGATCTTATTTTATTTGAAATTTGTATTTTGTAATTTGCCGCACTAGAGCGGCAACGTTCCATAGCGGTTCTCCAACCTCTGATGAAATCAGCTATTTTCGAGTGTGATAGCACAAAAACATATTTGTCAAAATCGTGGCTACTATGTAGTTTCATATCAATGCAGATGCGACCGATCTCGATCAAATAGAATTTTCTCCTGCAGCTAAACTATTAATTTTACCAAAAAGTGTTATAGACATAAATTATACAAAATTTCCCCTACTTTAATTTATTATTTATTTATTTTGATGAAATTACAGAAATGGCGGCTCATTTGCAAAATCGTTGAAAAATGCTAAGAGTAAATAGCCAGTTCCTTTAGACCATTTTGAACCAAAAGCTTTTCAGCTCTAAGTTTGGTCATAAAACTTCTAAATATGAACTTTCGTCCCGATACCTTTAGTAGTTTTTCCGGCATCATCGCCACAAAAATCGTTTACACACACACAGACATACATACACACACACACACACACACACACACACACACACACACACACACACACACACACACACACACACACAGACATTTTTTTGTACCTTGGTCAAAAATGTTGAGGGGACCCAAAAAGACCTATTTCCGCTAAAATCTCAATTTTTTTTTTCGGCATGATTACAATACTTTACCATACTGCGTATGATAAGGTAAAAAAATTTAAAAGATC
Source organism: Melinopterus prodromus (assembly GCA_964023965.1). Taxonomy (NCBI): domain Eukaryota; kingdom Metazoa; phylum Arthropoda; class Insecta; order Coleoptera; family Scarabaeidae; genus Melinopterus; species Melinopterus prodromus. The sequence continues at coordinate 27,914,535 of OZ030391.1, read as the reverse complement.
ACGGAAGAAAATTACCTATAAAAATTGCATTTTGGATAAAATTAAATTGCCTGTACGTGTATTGTTTAAAATAAAGAAATAAACATGAACCTTTTTTGCAATTTGGAATTATTGGAAACTTTTTATTATTAGTAAATATACTTTATGTTCAATTGATTGGCGCTGACATTGAGCTTCTGCAGACACTAAACAGAAGTCTTACTGTAATATATTGTCTCTATAAACTTACTTTCTTGATTTATTTGATAAATTCTTCATAAATTGTTGTTTTACCACTTCTACAAGAAAATGCCACGGCTACTGAAACAAAATATTTACGTAATTTGAAAATCTGTTTGCCTGCAAGAATGATTAGTTTGGTTCCTTTACCGGTTACCCTCTACATATTATTATAATGACAGATTTGCAAGTTAAATAAAATACAACCAATATAACAAAATTAGTAATGGACTTGATGGAACATTGTTATTGCATATTATTATATAGGTTGGACCATTTTAATCTTATTTTAATCCTAATCTTATTATTACACAAGGGCGTGTCATTAGTTTTGTTGTAAATGGCACTACAATCTTGTCGAGAAACTCAGGTCAAAATCTTTTGTTTTTAATGGTATATATTCTCTATATTTTTACAAAAAAAAACAGATTTTAAGAAATATATTTTATCATCTCAAGAAATCTATACCCTATGGCTTATACTAATAAAAATTGAAACAGTACAAAAAATCTGATGTGGCCAGGCACATGACTTTATCGTACTACATGTATATGTTACCGGCAAAACCCGTCTTCAGGTAGAACCAGTTTAACCTAGGTTAAACTAGTTCTGCCGAAGCGCGCTAGGAGGACTAGTTTAACCTAGGACGAACTAGTTTAACTCAAGTAAACAAAAATTAGAATCAACTAAAGAAGCGAATGATAATTAACCCAGGTGAGGATAATTTTTGGAAAAAACACCTCCGCCTGGATTCCCTTGAATAAATTAGAATGTTGTTCATCGGTACCTATGTTATTGTTTTGTTTTATCCCGAGGTCAGCATTGTATTGTTATTTAATTATTACCGATATTGTGATTAATTTTAATGCAAACATTTTTCTTTTTTTTAGTTTTGTAATTATTTTTAACAACGTTAATATGTAGGTATAGATACTTTAAGGAAACTTAGCTAACAAAACAAATTAAAAATGTTTGTTTATGTTTACTAACACACGGCCAAAGTGCACGTGTACTTCAAAAATCTATTACTAAAGCGCCATATCTATTTTTCAATGGTTTAATTTATAAATGCGTAGCACTTTCTCTACCTAAATTCCTCCGAGTCCTGGGAATCTGTTGTGTTGATGTTGTTTTGTTTTGGACACAAATGGACACGAGTTACATGTCCACGCGTACAATTTTATTGACATTTTGGGTTCTATTTAGGACATCAGGTTTTTGTAAATAAAAATGAATCAGAACATGCAGAAACGTAAACACCTACACACTTTTGATTCACAAAATCGATGTTTGCCAGCCCTATTAAAATTATATTAATTTTCAGTTGCTTTTTGTCGAATAGGTTTTTATAAGGTGGTACTTTTTTCGACAAAAATCAATAGAAAGATAGCGAATTGCTATTAAAAAATGAAAAGATTACGGAAAACATAACTATAAAAATGGCCTTTTGATGAAAATTAAATTGCCTGTAGGTACGTGTATTTTTTAAAATAAAGATACTTATTCTATCTTAATCATATTATTATACATTAAAACTCAATTTCGGAGAACTGGTCCCTTTTCATATCCAGGCACACATATTATGACAGATTTGCAAGTTAAATAAAATACAACCAATATAACAAAATTAGTAATGGACTTGATGGAACATTGTTATTGCATATTTATTATATAGATTGGACCATTTTAATCCTAATCTTATTATTACACAAGGACTTGTCATTAGTTTTGTTGTAAATGGCACTACAATCTTGCCGAGAAACTCAGGTCAAAACCTTTTGTTTTTCATGGTATACCTACTAATTTGTATATTTTTACAAAAAATAAGCATTTATAGAAATATATTATATCTCAAGAAAGCTATACCTTATGGCTTATAATAATAAAAATTGAAACACTACAAAAAATCTGATGAGGCCAGGCACATGACTTTATCGTATTATATGCATATAAAAATAATAGTTTACCTGCACGAAATTTGATCGAGATCGGTCGTGTCTGCATTAAAATAATAATTAGCCGGGATTTGACAGATGTTTATACTATTGACAGTAGGTATTGTCAAAACATTTGTCAAAACACAACGTTTGGCACTACCTACTGTCAATTCATTCGAATAAAAATATCTGCCAAATCCTGGCTAACTTGCTTTATATTAATGCAGACACGACCGATCTCTCAAATAGGTAGAATTTGCGCATGCAGCTAAACTATTAATTTTACCAAAAAATGTCATAAACATAAATTATTCAAAATTTCCTCTACTCTAATTTATTATTTAACTATTTTGACGAAAATTCAGAAATGACGGCTCATTTGCAAAATCCTTGAAAAATGATTAGAGTAAACATCCTGTTCCTTTGGACCTTTTTGAACAATAACCTTTTCAGTTAAGTTTAGTGATGAAACGGCTAAATACGAAGTTTCGGTCTGATACCATTAGTAGTTTCTTCGGAATCGTCGCCACAAAAAAAAACGGGTGGACACAGATATACTCATTACACACAGACACAAAAGGAGATACTTCCGCTAAAATGGCCTTTTGATGAAAATTAAATTGCCTGTAGGTACGTGTATTTTTTAAAATAAAGATTCTTATTCTATCTTAATCATATTATTATACATTAAAACTCAATTTCGGAGAACTGGTCCCTTTTCATATCCAGGCACACATATTATGACAGATTTGCAAGTTACATAAAATACAACCAATATAACAAAATTAGTAATGGACTTGATGGAACATTGTTATTGCATATTTATTATATAGATTGGACCATTTTAATCCTAATCTTATTATTACACAAGGACTTGTCATTAGTTTTGTTGTAAATGGCACTACAATCTTGCCGAGAAACTCAGGTCAAAACCTTTTGTTTTTAATGGTATACCTACTATTTCGTATATTTTTACAAAAAATACGCATTTATAGAAATATATTATATCTCAAGAAAGCTATACCTTATGGCTTATAATAATAAAGATTGAAACACTACAAAAAATCTGATGAGGCCAGGCACATGACTTTATCGTATTATATGCATATAAAAATAATAGTTTAGCTGCACGAAATTTGATCGAGATCGGTCGTGTCTGCATTAAAATAATAATTAGCCAGGATTTGACAGATGTTTATACTATTGACAGTAGGTATTGTCAAAACATTTGTCAAAACACAACGTTTGGCACTACCTACTGTCAATTCATTCGAATAAAAATATCTGTCAAATCCTGGCTAACTTGCTTTATATTAATGCAGACACGACCGATCTCTCAAATAGGTAGAATTTGCGCATGCAGCTAAACTATTAATTTTACTAAAAAATGTCATAGACATAAATTATTCAAAATTTCCTCCACTCTAACTTATTATTTAACTATTTTGACGAAAATTCAGAAATGACGGCTCATTTGCAAAATCCTTGGAAAATGATTACAGTAAACATCCTGTTCCTTTGGACCTTTTTAAACAATAACCTTTTCAGTTAAGTTTAGTCATGAAACTTCTAAATACGAAGTTTCGGTCTGATACCTTTAGTAGTTTCTTCGGAATCGTCGCCACAAAAAAACGGGTGGACACAGGTATACTCATTACACACAGACACAAAAGGAGATACTTCCGCTAAAATAGCGTTCTTTTTGACACGATTACAATACTTTTTACTTTATCATACGTACTTTACAGTACGTATTATGATAAAGTAAAAAGTAGAATACGCTGATTCAAAAAATGAAACCATTTACAGGTTGTTCCAATAAGAAAATCAAACATTGTTTGATATATGTAGTCCAATGTTAATTGTTAAAAATATAAAACAAGACGGAAATAGAGCGGAAATCGACTAACAATAATAACGTATTTAAACCCAGCAATAACTAAACTGAAGCAACATTTCAATAAGTTGTCCCACCTTTTTTGCCCTAATTGTATGAAATATGAACCGTAAAATATTAAAATGGATAATATTTCATTGTTTAATGACTGTAATGAGAATCCTTACTTTTATTATTAATAGCCATTACTTGCCGGGCTATTTTGTGAAAAAAAAAACAGTGCTGTTTGACTTAAATGTTGCCTCGTCTATCCATAGAATATTAAAAAAAAAAACAATTTGTCCTCTTTCATTTCCCATTCAAACCAGATGGCGAAGTCATACCTATAGCATCAGGTCTGATGTCATAGGTATGGTACTGATGCCATAGTGTCTTTAGTGTACATAATTTCGTATGGTTTTTAAAGGTGATATTTTTTCAGTTTTGTCATGTTATGTGCTGTTGATTTACTGGATTGGGTGTGAGAAGCAATTTATCGAACCGAAGTCGTTCTAAGCACGACTACCGTTTGCAACATTGGTAAACTTGCTTTCTTATTTTCGGCATTATATTTTTTATCGTGTTTCTTAAAGAGATTTTCAACAGACCCAGTCTGCATGAAGTTCCTGATTATCGTAGAAATGGTTGAATGGGCAATTTGGTTGTCCGAGTGTTTTTATTGAAAATATCAGCAACATCGAGATAATCGCTTTTCTGTAGATGGATAACTACTATTATAAACATATCCAAAGTCATTAATATTAATTGAATTAAAAGTAAGTCACGCTCATGTATTAGTTATTGTATGATCTATTATTACCAACAGGGTAAAATATCAACTTTGGTCAAGGAAATGAGGTATTTTGCGCTAGTTCTAAATAAACATTAACCAAAATAATAAAAAATGTAAAAAATTTATTCAAATTTCTAAAAAATAGATTAAAACGAACATTTTAGTATCACTGGCATTTACTAATATTAGTCATAAAAGTAAAGAATTAAAAAAGCTTCATATTTGAATATATTTTGACTTCTAAACACAATAAACCAAATAAAGTTTATCGATAATAATGAAAATAAAGGTACTGTACTCTTATCAAACATTCATACCTTCTGAATCGCTTGGTATATGGTACCGAAATTTACATATTTGACTATTGCTGTATTGGTTTCATACAAGTCATAAAGAATAAAACTTTCTAAGAAATGGATAATATTTTTTTTCATATGATGCGGACTTTCCTGGACATGCTGTATATAATTTATTGTGAGCAATATTAATAATAATTTGTATTTATTAATGACTGGCACACTACGTCGCAATTGCACATGCCTAGTGTATTTATTATTATATAGGTACGTCACACTTTTCAAATACAAAACCATTTTGATTTCAAAACATTTATGCAAATTATAAGTAGGTATCTAAGAAAATAGATAATGTTGTGTGTTAACAAACCGTTTTAAATACAATTACGATTGTTTGAAAAATTTATTAAAATATCCAAAATTATAAATGTCTAATGAGTAATGACTGATGAGAGCTCTACCGTACGAGCATCCGTCATAAATCATCATACACTTTCGTTCGAGCAAATATTTTTGCGAGTTGACCTTGTAATCCTATTTCGAGATTATCACCGAAAACTTTAGGAACGATGACGTTTTGAGAGCGAGATAGATAAAAGTTCTAAAACAAGTCAAATAGACCTTGGGGGGCCTGTGAGGTAGTTATTTATTTTTGCGAACATTATTCGCGATAAAATAAGTAGCTGTTTTTTTCCTGCCTAATTGATTCCTTTTTATTAAATTTGAATACATAGGTAGGTGGTACTTTATCATCTATAATCCTATACCATACACAAAAAACCAACATGTCGATCCAAATTAATAATATTCACATAATTTTATTCAAAGGTTTTGTTTCACCATTGATAACTTCGTTATTATTGGACCTACAAAGTCATTCAAATTTGCAACTACTATAGTATTTTGATAGTACTTGATAAAAATTTCAAATAGGCAAGGCCCTTGGCCTGGGAGTTGCGCCAAATAATGAAAGCACTTCCTTGGAAACAAGGGCGATAAACCATAAATCGGTCATTTTATTGTTATTATTTATTGTGATTCACATATATCAAACTAAGATTAATAAAGAATGATAAAATACACTACAAATTGTACTAATCAATTTTGAAAAAGAATGTGGGAATCTAAAACCTAAGGTGCTGTCTTTCTAGCGAGTATTAGTGGTGGTCGGATATAACGGGACATAAAATAGAGTCTTTTGTAGAATTGAAAGGACACGCTAACGTTTTAAAAAATTATATTTTCCACCAATAAATGTGACTGTATAATGTATATATTGTATATCCTTATAATAACTTTCAGCAGTTTCGGTGCGTCATTGCACATCAGTCGATTGCAAATAGCTGATGTACGCGAATGTAACGTGCATAAGTAAAGTTCAATATGTAATTTATTAAGACATCAATTATGTTATCTACAATTGCTATATCAGATCAGTAAATTATGAAGAAATAATAAAAAACATTGGAGACGATATATGTAAATCGTATACATATACATATGTAAAGCAAACATTTGATATACATCCCAGTCAGCGCAATGGGACTTAACATCGCAAGAACGTTAACTTGTGTTGCATTTTGAGCGTTAAATATTTTATGTCTATGTAATATTGTATACAGGTTCAATGTAGACTAAATTGTTCAATGGTCCCATTTCCCAACTTTCAAGTAACGTTGCATTGATATTCGATGTAACTATGTATTTAACGTTAGTTTTTATCCCTTTGGTAATGTTTCATGTACGTTACAAATTATACATGTATGAGATGTTCATTTTGGTCGCATTAATGTTATAAAGTTAACGTTTCAGTGTAAACATCAATGTAATATTGTATAGATGTTCGACGCAGCTATTAAACGTACGTTTTTATTTCTCGAATCTTCAATATACATTGCAAATGAAACATGTATTAAACGTTCATTTTAGTCCCATTCATGTTTTAAAATTACAGTTGCAGTGTGAACATCCATGTGATGTTGCATGAATATAAAACGATCAAACTTTTTAACGCTAGTTTTTATGCCTTTGATAATGTTCCATATACATTGCAAATGAAACATGTATGCATGAAATGTTCCGTGGGCGTAATCCAGCTCAAAACGGAAGGGGGGGGGGGCAGTTTTCTAAATTTAACTTGTTCTATAGCCTCATTTACATTGGCAAGTAGGAGGGCTAGTAACTTGTATGCCTACTAGCCTTGCAAGTTTACTGTCCTGCTAGTGGCGGTCAAGTTGGTGTTTACATACAAAACGGAATTTTTCTTCTTAGTGCTAGTTATGGTATGGTGAGAACAACATGGTTCGCTATCGTAGTCTAAGTCTATCGTGTTTCTCGCTCAAAATAGAATTATTGGAAGTCGACTGAAATAGGCTGTTTTGAGAGTTTCGGAATGTGTAATTAATTAAATTAATATAATGATTGAGGACCGTATTCGCCCAAAAACACATAGGGTTATAGACTGGATTGGTAGAAGAAACGCCAGAGGAACGTCAGCCCTTCTATTAAAAGAACTCTCCATCGAAGATCCTGTTGATTTTTTGCCGGGCCTCCGCAAATGAAAATTCTTCCATGCCCATTTCCTCAACAATGTTTACTTTATCATACAAAGGATAACAATAATAATAATACACGCGTTAACATCCCCCAACAGCTTTCGCCACTACGGGGGCATCGGCAGGCCCGAATTGTCATTATTATGGCCCGCGTCTGTGGCACGTCGTAAGTTGTTTGGCTTTCAGCATTCGCCGAGGAGTACAGGAAAACCACAGAAAAACCTTCACTCTGAAAGCAGCTGCGCCACAGTATGACAAAGTATTGTAATCGTGCCGAGATTTTAACAAAAATAGGGCCTTTTTGGGTTCCCTGACAAATTTTTGGTAAAACTAATAGTTTCGCTGTATGAGCAAATTCTTTTTGGTCGAGATCGTGTCGGCATTAAAACAGCTAGCCAGGATTTGACAATTATTTTCCTTCTGACATTAGGTAGTGTCAAACGCTGTTTTTTGATAATACCTACTGTCAATTTTATCAAAATATCTGTCAAATCGTGGCTAACTCGCTTTATTTTAATGCAGACACGATCGATCTCGATCAAATAGAATCTCATGCAGCTAAACTATTAATTTTATATATTGTATGTTCCTGGCCACATCGATAATTAAAAGACAAACACTCAGAACGGCCACGCGGGTGTGCACTATATCGTGTTTGTACTATCCCAAAGCGTTTACATTTAGGTTAGTTGTTGTATGGCTAGTAGCCTGGACAGTCAAAATATTGGCGGTGGGGGAAGGCTAGTGGGTTAGTAAATAGCTTGGTCACCTATTTACTTACCTGTCCTCGCTACTGGTACAAGTACTGTCACAGGGGGTTTCCACTGGGTTAGTATGGGTTAGTTACCTGTCCTACCTCACTAGCAAGGCTAGTACTAACCGTCCTACTTACCAATGTAAATGGCGCAAGCGGGGGGGGGGGGGGCGTACTAATTAAAACCAAATATTAGCGTTATGGTAAAAGTCTAAAAACGACGCATTCTATTTTTTTTAAATATTTTTATTATCAATATGATTTTGAGTTGGGTTGGATGCACATTGGAAATGGATTACCGCCCCAAATGGGCCGGCTCGCTGACCCAGCTTGCGCCATACAGCTTCCAAAAATTCGCCACCTAGGGCATGTCGCACCTAGGACAATTCGCCCAGAAATGTCTGCATTTCTGGGGTTTGCGGGGCCTCGGGAAAATATTAATGCGGGGCCTTCCAAAAAATGAAGAAATCATAGCTGAACATACGGGAAAGACCTAGGTTACCATCCGACTTGTAAAAATATTGCAATTAGTGTCAAAAACTTCGCGTTAGCTACTAATAATATATAAATATAAATATGCTATAAATATGAAAATGCGGGGCCTCTTTATGCGCGGTGCCGACCTCTGAGGCGGCCCTGCTGCCCATCGAAATAATACTTCATACTTGGGACGCGGAATGGATCACCCAAGATACTAATACTTTATACGTGCTTTGACGTATTTTCAGACGCATTACTTGAAAACGCCAACTCGTACTTAAACGATGTATAGGTATGTCGTAGGCAAATGATTACTTTAGGCAAAAGGCTTTTGCCTAGGCAAAAGTTATTTGCCTGGGCAAATAGATATGGAACCTTTATTTATACTTTTAAAACTATTTGCCTAGGTAATAGTATATTATTCTATGAGCAAGTAATGTAAGCAATTTCTCACGAGAACGAAGTTTCGAACGAAGCGTTTGAGTGAGAAATTGCCATTACTTGCGAATGGAATACTATGCTTTTTCTACGACCATGCAACGAAATTTTATAAATTAATTTTTGTGCATATAGGGACACGACAGCTGTATGTCACTATGACGGTTTACAGGATTTTGACAGATTAAAATTGTTTGGTGCGCTTGTCACTTAGCGACGTTGTCAATGCCTTGACAATATCGCTAAGCAGTGTATCAAAACAATTTGGAAATGAAAAATCCAGAGCTGTATGGCTGTGATTGGTTCTAAAGCCGTGAGGAATGAAATATTTCTCACTACTCGCGGGGTATGAGGAGCCAGGAATGAAATATTTGAAATATTTTATTTTTTACGTGTGTGTGGGGGAATGGTTAGTATTACTTATCATAAATTGCCATGATAATGAATACATTCTTCAATAGGAGTAGAAAAAATGTATTTGCAAAGACCGTTGTCAGGCAAATGGCATTTAGGTCCCGGCTAGAATACGCGCGGCGCGGCGAGCTGCAGAGCGGCGCCCTGGCTACGATGGAAGCGGCACCATGAGCGGCACGACAATTAGTCGTGACGATTATTAGTAGTTATGTCGTCGTCCGGTAATGTTGTCAAACTGCTACCCACGGAAAATTATAACCTTTGGTTGAATAAGATCCGTAAGACCCTGTGGAGTTTCATATAACAAGGGAAAGATCAACAAGAAAAAAATCATGAAATACATGCTGATTTATTACTAGTGTTAAAAACATTTAACATTTAATTGAAAAAAAAAACAATAGTACTTATACTTAATAATAAAATAATTAGCAAACTTCTGAATTTACACATAAATGTTCATAGGTGTTCAATTACCAAAAAACAGAAACAAACAAGTAACAATTGATTCTCTTATCAATTTTTGCAAAAGTTAACATTTGAAATACGTTTGCTATTCGAACGGAGATTATCGCCATTTAGGGGTTGTCATCCATAGGGCAAAACCACAGGCAAAACTCCGAACGTCGATGACCCCTACAATAGTACAATATGGGGTATGATAGAAATTTATGCAGCAGTTTTCCCAGATGTTATAAAAAAAAATCTGCAGCAAATGTTTACTGTTTGCTATTTGCGTTTGCTATTCGAACGGACACTATCGCGATTTAGGGGTTCATGTCGATGGAGCAAAACTTCGGACTTTTAATTACCTGCAATTTGAGGTAAGATCATAGAAATTTATGCAAGAACTTTTGCTAAAGTTATAGGCTTTTTGCTGCAGCAACAGAATGAAATACGTTTGCTATTCGAACGGACATCATAGCAATTTAGGGGTTCATGTCGATGGAGCAAAGCTCCGGACTTTTAATTACTTACAATTTGAGGTATGATAGAAATATATCCAAGAATTTTTGCAACAGTAATTGACATTTTGCTGGAACAACAGAATGAAATACGTTTGCTATTCGAACGCACATTATCGCGATTTAGGGGCTCTTGTCGATGGGGCAAAACTCTGAGGGTCTGACGGGTACTAGAACTTTTAATTACCTACCTACAATTTGAGGTATGATAGAAATTTATGCAAGAATTTTTGCAAAAGTTATAGACATGAATTTATAGACAATTCAGTTTAACTATGTCTCTTTAGATGGAATAAATTAAATACACATTTCTATAGAGTTTTAAGCTCCTAATTACAGTCAACTGGTCTAGAACATGGACGCTAACGGAATGAGAGAGAGTTCTTCGATTGTTTCTGTCGACCCTCCACAAGTCTAACCACGGAGACTTTTTTGTCGTCAATTCTAAAACGCCATCACATTCTAGGAAATGCCCTTAAATCGACCGACCCCTATATCAACGCTAACTACCTGGGCTTACATGAATAACCACAAAATAATTCCGAGCCACCACCATATTAGGTTTGTTCGAGCTAAGGTCTCCAGGGTAATTTTACCCGTCTTCCTTTAAAAAATCCGCACGCAACTTGGGAATACCTTAAAAAACATTTTAATTTCTTTTTAGGAATAGGTTTTTTTATTTATATAAACAGCGTCGCCCTCAGTCCGATGCAAAGCAGGGGATTTAGTAGTTACCAGCAGTTTAAAAATATAGGATTTTAAGACTTTTAAGTTAAAACAGTCAGGGTAATTTCCCCGGACGATTAAACAATCCCCAGACGCCCTGACAATCCGAACATGTCCGGCGAAATCCAGACGTCTGGTAACCCTACATAAGATGTGCATAGACTTATTATTTTTCTTGCGCAATGGGGGTTTAGCCCTTCCAAAACCTCCATTGCACATGCGTAGACAAATATCCAATAGTTTTTACTGCTGGTCGAACAAAACATTACAAAGGATTTACTTACTGCAAAAAAATCGTTAGCCACCTTTAAATTTGAAGAGACACCAATAATCCTCCGATAACATTTAACCTTATGTACTAAAGCTGCTAACTACATGTTTACTATCACAGTTAGTGGATAAATACCACACAGCATTGTTCAAGGCATCAACTGTACAAAAAAGGACTTCAACAAAACTGAAAGAAAATTAACTAATAAAACAGTTTTATAAAATACCATATTTGTAAAAATATTTATTTCATTTAATGACAAAACAAAAATGTATCCAATATATCACAAATAAAAAATTTACTCCGTTAAATATAATACAGATATAATGATAATCTGAATATTATTTGCATCCTATTTTTGTAGTTACACTTTCACTTTACCTAAAAGCGATAAAAGAAAATAAGTACTTAATAATGGACAAGTAATATACACTGACCAGCACAATTAAAGGAACGTCTGATACCTATTTTGACAAACTTTGAGGTTCAATAACTTTTGTAATTTTTGAATAATTTTTATTATTTTATCTATTCATTCTAAAAAATCAAAACCTACGTATCTTCTACAAAAATTCAGATATTGGGATGAACTAAAAACAACATGTTGAGAATTTATGTGGCTTCATAATAAAGTACTTGAGAACTTGCACAAGTTCCTCAGTTACCCCACAGGTGTCTCAAAATTAAATACAACAAATTATTCTTGTTGTACCAGTATAATCAGCAGTAACAAATTATTATTTTCAAAGGTATGTGATAATCTTGATAAAATTCTTTACAATATCCTGAAAAAATTGTGAAAACTGGTGAAAGATTTCAAAAGTTATTAAACAAAAAACTGTGAAAATTTGTAAAAGATTTCAAAACTTATTAAACAAGTTTAGCAAAATTGGTTTAAGCAGCATTCAGAAAATAAAAAGTTTCCAGGCTATGCCATGTGTCAGCCATTATGAAATTTGATAAATGGCTAACCCTGAAACTATTTATTCTCTATTATATAATCCATTAAATTGTATTGAACACTCTGAAAAACATAATGTCATATTTAATTTTTTACCTTCTTTGCAAAATACTCTTTTTCAGTTTTCATATCGACATCCACAAGTGGCATCCTCCTTAATGGCACCTTTGACCTAGTTTTAGCAGATTTCCTTATAGCCATTACCTCAATGATGTCGTTCCTATTTAGGCCAAACTCACACTCAGCAGTCATTCTTTCAGGTTTATGTGTTACAACTTTTAAGTCAGAGGATCCTGTTATTAAAGGTTCATTGGCATTTCCTGCTCTTTGCTCTGAACCAACCTCCATGGGTTCGACATTAATTGCATGTTCAATAACATGGTCCTTTAAGGCTATCCCTTTGGTCTCTTCACGTGGATTTTGAGCTGAGATTCCTTGAATTTGACGAGATAACGTAAACTGGGACTTTGGCCTTGGAGGCTCTTGCTTTTCGCCTAGCTAGAAGTATAGAAATAATATACAATTATTTAAAGATTTATTCTAAACAGATTCAATGCAAATAGTATAATATGACAAGAATCTTGACCATTCATCTACGGCAAAGTTTAGTTTTTGTCTACAAACTTCAGCATGACATAGGAAAATTGATGATGCACATGTCACCTTTCAGCAAATGTTATTCACATTCTTACCGTTTTAAGGAACGGATGTTTTGCCACTAACTTTTGGATCATTCCCTTTATTTCTGAATTCTTAGGTTCATGTTTGAGTCCTTGCTGAAAGTCTTCATATGCCTCTTTAGGCTGCTGTAGTAATTCTCTTGCAGTACCTCTTCTCTGGTACGCTTTTACGTAAGTTTTTTCTATTTGTAGTGCTGCTGTACTATCCGCTTCAGCCTTGCGATAACTGCAAGAATAAATTACTCTCAAAAATACAGAAATGCCTATACGTACTTAGCCTATTTTTAGGCAACTTCTAGACAACTAGAATACAAAATGACAGAACAGTTCATAAAATAACATATGTTACAAAGTGATTTACTTCCCTATGGCAAAGAACTGTTAAGTTTTTGTAGTGTGCCCGACTACCGAGGTTGTGTGAGGTATCATAGGAAACTATGTATGTAGGGAATTCTGATATAATTTTTCTACAAGAATTAAGGGAAGAACCTCTCTGAGTGCGGGGCCAAGGTCCATGGGTTTGCGGGTCCCATGAAAACGATATCTGCACAATTGCTTGAGCCCGTAACATGAAGGTGACCTATATATAAGCAGTTGTGCATTTTAAAAAGTACACAGGTCTCCACGGCTGCAATTCTAACGTTTGCGCAAGCATGGAGAAAATTCATTGAATTATTAAACTGTTATATATTATATATAGAATTTAATTCCCATCTTTAATTGTTTTCAACTTATGACGTCATCGACATTTTTTTTAATGATCAAAGTATTGAAGATGGTGATACCCAGGTGGGATGCAAATTTTAAATAAATCAAAAATCACAGCCACCTGGGTTTGAACCAGGGATATGTTTCTGGCACAATGCTCTCCCATCTGGGTAAATTTTTTAATGGTTTATATTGATATATTCTTTATATAAGAAAATGCTTGAGAAAAAGATTTGTGTATGGAATGCGAATATGAGTGTGGGATTTCTTGCCCTGTAGACGAAGCTGGATTAGAAGTGTTATGTCTCGTAAGGTTTTTGGTAAGTAAATAAATCTTGGTATAAATACCACAATAACTTTGACATTATTCTGACATGCAGCTGGATACAAAATGTGCAGTGGGAATTTCATATTTGTACAGTACAGTAAAGGAACGTCGTCGCTTATAGCGTCGAGTCGCTTAGAACATCAAAAACTGAACGTTAACTACTGCTTTGGTATGATGCAATACTCATGTTAGTTCATGATCGTGGGATCTGTCATTTGTCGTGTATTTGTTTGTGCGGTTGTTGTAACAATATGTAATGTTTGGCTACGAAAAAGAAAAGTATTAACCATTGAAGACAAATGTGTGAACATTAATAGATTAGAGAATGGAGAAACCAATGTTGCTATCTCCAGAATTTTTTACTTTGCACATTTGTCAGTAACAGCAATTTGGAGAAATACTGACATAAAAGTAACATAAAAACTTAGCTAATACAGAGAGCTATAATCGGTTGTGACAAAATAATCCGCCACATATCAATGTAAAATGTCTAATTATTTATTTGACAGTTAACTTTTATACCACATACATGTAATATATTCTTTTTATAAGTTATACTGTTGTTTGTGTCTTTATACGAGTATAAATCTTAAATGGATAAACAAATTAGATTACTGTAAATATGCGTTTGTTGAATTTAAAGTTCATGTAAACTAATTATAATTTTTTCTTTTTTGAATCAAAATTTAATTGCGTTTGGATTTAGCGTCCAGTCGGATATAGTGTCCAAATTCTGAGGTCCCATCCCCACACGTTCAAAATTGGACGCTTTTGAATTAGCAGTCTTCAACTATCAATTAACTTAAAAGATATATGAACTTATATATGAACATACTCGCCAAGTTTTAAGTATGCTAACGACCTATTGGCGTAAAATACAGGATCATAAGCATAACAGTCAATAGCCTGCGTATAACACCCAATAGCCTCTTTCCACATCTTCTGTTTTACAAACGCATTCCCCTTGTTCTTATATACCATTGCCAAATCAATTTTACTTTGGTCCGGTGCATCGTCATCATCTGATGCCGCACTACTACACTCCTCATCCGATTCTTTGTCCAGATTAGCGCAATACGCATCTACATCAAATTTATCCCAAGCTTTGTAATCAGAACCTTTAATTCGCTTGGTTTGTTTGCCTTTTGCTCCGTCAGCTGTCATCGAAGATTTTGATGTTGTCGTAGGGGATAGTGTATCTTTGGAGAGCTACAAATAGACATGTTACAAAGAGCCAACCTTATAGGTTATATTACTTCTTCGTTGAGCGTTTTCTTGTCGTATTCTTGCCGTTTTTTGATTTGGTCGCCCCAATTTTCCAAATCCTTGTAGAATTCTTGCAAATGCATGGCATTATCTCGAACTTGTTTCTGTAAAAATACGGAATCCATCGTGCAATTCTTCGAAGACAGTTTTGTTATTAATTTTGTTTGGTCAATCAAACGAACGAAGGGGAAAAAATCCAGAAAAGATTGAGGTAGGTGCAGAAACCAAACAAAACATAAGGCTACATTCAGAAACAATCTACGATTAAGAATTGTCATTGTGAGCAATTGTGAATTTATTGAGAGTGTTTCGTCAATTAATAATTACATAATTGGAAACCCACATAATTACTATGTTTAGGGTAAACAAGTTTAGCACCACTGCTGCTGTGCTTGATCTCTTTCCAGTGAATGTGAACATCTGACCGTTTCCAGCTTGATAAGAGTAGTGTTCGATTGCTGGCCGCGCTTCGTTCTGTTCAATCTGATTAGCGATCAGTTGGCTAAAGTCTCAGACAAATAAAGAGATATGGACACCGCTCTCTCGTATTGAAGAGTGAAGCCAACATAGAATGTTTACCCTAGTACACTTGATGTTTACATTGCAGGCAAACCAACGCTTTTGATTGGCTAGAGGTGCTATGACGGAGTCTGTTGTGGTTTGTGTTTATGTGAACCGTTGTGAACAATCTGCTTCGGTATTATTTCAGCGTTTATATATAAGGATTGTGCAATTTTTAAAGGTATATTTAAACAATACAGCAATGGGAAGGAGCTGTGTTTTATGTGGGAAGAAGTATTTGCCAAGAATTAGCGTTCGTGAAGGATAGTTATGGTTTTATAAGTGCCTTTGATTAAAATTAGTTTATACTGATACCATGAAAGAGTATCATGGTTAAGTGAACTTGTTTTTTGGTTTATATGAACTTTTTTTATAGAATTCCTACTAATGCAGAACTACGACAAACATGGATGGATAATTTACAAATATCGGTAGAGGAATGGGAAACTTTACTACTAAGTTCTTATGTGTGCAGTGATCGTCTTACAAAGAAAATATTATTTAGTCATCAATAATGTATTCGAATTCTTTTTGTAAATAAACTATTGTGAAACATCATAAATTAGTACACCTGTATAGTTATAATGTTATCTTATAATACATGTGATAATAAAACAAATTATTTACGTTTTTACTTTATCATACGCAGTAAGATAAAGTATTGTAATCATGCCGAAAAAAAAAATTGAGATTTTAGCGGAAATAGGTCTTTTTGGGTCCCCTGAACATTTTTGACCAAGGTACAAAAAAATGTCTGTGTGTGTGTGTGTGTGTGCGTGTGTAAACGATTTTTGTGGCGACGATTCCGGAGAAACTACTAAAGGTATCGGGACGAAAGTTTATATTTAGACGTTTTATGACCAAACTTAGAGCTGAAAAGCTTTTGGTTCAAAAGGGTCCAAAGGAACTGGTAGTTTATTCTAAGCCTTTTTCAATGATTTTGCAAATGAAGCGCCATTTCTGTAATTTCGACAAAATAGTTAAATAATAAATAAAAGTAGAGGACATTTTGAATAATTTATGCCCATGACTTTTTTTGGTAAAATTAATAGTTTAGCTTCAAGAGCAAATTCTATTTGATCGAGATGGATCGCATCTGCATTGATACGAAATTACATTCCGGAGAAACTACTAAAGGTATCGGGCCGAAAGTTCATATTTAGAAGTTTCATGACTGAACTTAGAGCTGAAAAGCTTTTGGTTCAAAAGGGTCCAAAGGAAGTGGGTATTTACTCTTAGCATTTTGCAACGATTTTGCAAATTAGCTGCCATTTCTATAATTTCGTCAAAATAGTTAAATAATAAATTAAAGTAGAGGAAATTTTGATTAATTTATGCCTATGATATTTTTGGGTAAAATTAATAGTTTAGCTTCAAGAACAAATTCTATTTGATCGAGATCGGTCGCATCTGCATTGATATGAAACTACATAGTAGCCTGGATTAGACAAATATTTTTTTGTGCTGTCACCACTGAAATGCCTATGGCTGTCACACTCGAAAACAGCTGATTTCATCATAGCGGCAAAGTACAAAATACAAAACTCAAATAAAATAAGATCACCAATTTGATTGTTTGTTGATAAGAAATATGAACCTGGTGTTATATCTAATTGTCAAAACGATAAATAGAGAAAATTGTAAATAAAGTATAGCGATGAGTGTAGTTATATTTTAGTATGGTGGTACGGTAGTATGTGACATCTACAGTGTCATGAACGAATATAAATCTGTCAGAATCAGTCAGAATTTGAATTAGCTTTTCAAACTTGACGTTTCGTAGAAGTGGTAGGTATCAACCCATTATCAACCTAACATTTCCTATACAGAAATATAACCATATTTTTTTAAATACTTATTTCTCAAAACGCAACACAAAAAACGTTGATGTCACTCCTGCCGAAAACTGCATAGCGCGACTCGCTCACACGCGACGGCGACGCGCCGCATCAGCGCTCGTCGCGCTATTCCGTACTTTCGGCACTTGTGAGATAATTAACTATTATTCTGATGACAGTAGGTAGTGTCAAATGCTGATGCTTTGACAATACCTACTATTGATACTATTGACTATCAAAATATCTGTCAAATCCTTGCTAACTAGTTTAATTTTAATGCAGACACGATTTATCTCAATCAAATAGATTCTCATGCAGCTAAACTATTTTATATTTTGTATGATAAAGTCATGTGCCTGGCCACATCAGATTTTTTTTTAAGTTTTACGTTTTATTGAGGATTGGAAAATGAAATAAAAGGTAAACATTCTTTGAGTGCATTTTATTTTAATAAGTACTGGTTAAGAACTTTAATTGGATCATCGTCAATTTGAATCTATGAAAGTAGATATGACGTGCATGCTTTGAATTTCAAACAAAGTTATGCCATAGATATGAACTATTTTAACTTATGATCAATAGTTAAAAACATAGAGGTCTTATTAACAATATGATGTCAGGTAAAAGTGTTTCTTCGGCACAGATTGCAATTTATTAGCGTTATTATAGTACTTATATTACCTAAACAATATAATTACCATTATTGTTAATAAATCAATTTCAGTAAGTGCCACATTCATTAAACAAAAGATATGATACAATAAGATCTTAAATAAATGATTCAGAAAAATGTAGTTTGTTAAATTGTCAACATAAACCCCCAAGCTAAAAACATGCGCGCCGCCTATTTTCAAGTGTCCAGTTTGTTTACGTTTGCCTAACCCCCCTCGCTTCTCAGTTGCGGGGTGTTGGCTTCAAACAAACCTATGCTATGCTCCGTCCATAGTAGTGTTCGATTGCTGGCCGCGCTTAGTTCTGTTCAATCTGATTAGCGATCAGTTGGCTAAAGTGTAGTTCGATTGCTCGTTTGACGTCTGAGCTGAACTGATTCCACCAATAGGAACCAAGTATTTCAAATTTGCGATCAGATTGAACAGATTACAACTGAGTGCGGCCAGCAATCGAACATACCTATTATCTCTTTATTTGTCTGAGGCTAAAGTGCAGTTCGATTGCTCGTTTGACGTCTGAGCAGAACTGATTCCACCAATAGGAACCAAGTATTTCAAATTTGCGATCAGATTGAACAGATTACAACTGAGCGCGGCCAGCAATCGAACATACCTTATGTCTATACTCTCAGCCCCGGGACAATTTGAGGTTAGGAAACTTTAACATATATAAAAGAATAATTTTCATACGGTAACACATAGTAATTTTAGGTTCATAATGAGGCTTACGCAAATATTGAGCGCCATAAAAAAGTTCTCGCAGGATTACTCAAATCTACCAGATAGATATGTAAAGAGGGCTATGCAGCAGGTATACTGGAAAAATCCAAAAGGACTTCAGTACAAAGCAAACGCTGTTGTGGAAAGGAAAAACGTTAAATTCACAACCAACAGACCATGGACTGGACAGTTCAGACAACAAAATACTACTGGAAAGCTGCACAAGAAAGTATTTGTTGAACCGGTAAAAGATTGGCAGTACTTCAGAGGCGATCGCGTTGAAATCCTAGTAGGAAAAGACAAAGGAAAACAGGGAATCGTAAAACAAGTGATCCAGGAACGTAATTGGGTTATTGTGGAAGGCCTAAATTGTCATTATAGGAATGTAGGTAATGAAAAGAATTTCTCTGGTGTCATCGTCCAGTCTGAAGCACCATTACTGGTTACCAATCAGGTATCTTTAGTTGATCCAGCTGATTTTAAGTCAACACAAGTTGAGTGGCGGTATACGGAAGACGGACAAAAGGTGAGAGTTTCGACAAGAACTGGCCGTATAATTCCAGTTCCAGCGTCATCGTCAGAAACGGTTGATTTCAAAAGTAAAGGAGTTTATAAAGAACAACCTAAAGATACAGCAGCCGAGGATGCTGTAGAAATTACTTTCAAACCAGCATTGCAAACTTTTGAAATGGACATTATGAAGAGCATGGGAATCGAAGAAGACAGGATACCTCCTAAATCATATTGGTATTAATTTAATGATGTAATATAATATGTGATCCGTGGATTAGTTTCTCAAACTTGAAAATAATTATCATAAATTTAAAATATGTACATTATATTAATAACTGTATGTGGATAACGAAGTTATTGTTTTGAATACAAGAATCTATTGAAAAGGTTGTTTGTTTGATCCTGAGAAGGTAAAAATATTCTTACCTATTGACCATTTTCCATAATTAGAAGGTTTATTATTTTATTCCTTAAAACAAAAATGTCAAATATTGAACTCTTGTTTTATTTATGCATTAGAGCAAAACATTTCAATATGGTCTAATTGCTTGCATTTTCATAAACCTAAGGGGTACGTGAAATGATCTAGGCGCCTACAGCGGAGATATACCGGCCAACGTAGTTGCACATCGCAACGCGTAGTGTTTGTTCTGTTATTACGATTAGAACAGAAGGACACCATACGCTACAAGCTACAACAGATAACTTCCAGTAGGCAACTGGACAGTCCACGTCATGTGACTCAAGTGGATGTGGATATAATACTGCCAACGGCTGTTAGTGCACCCGACATATTTTCACATTATATTTGTTGGTCTTGGTCTCCTGTACAAACAACTCAAACTTCGATTTTTTTTTTTTCATTGGACATATATATATTTTTTATTTTATTTTAGAATAGTACAGTAGAGCGTCGATAATCCGAACCCCGGTAATCCGAACGCCCAAATAAATAATAAAAAATAAATCACTGAGTAACCGAGTAAAAAGCATTGTTGAATTTTTGTCAATTCTTGTTTACAGTAATATATTGTTTTTGTTTTATATCTTGCTTGTATGCAATACTCGTTTCCTACTAGTTAGCTGCAATATTTGATAATCCGAGCAATTTGATAATCCGAACAACCTTCGGTTCCAATTAGTTCCGGTTATCGACGCTCTACTGTAGTTGATACTTTAAAAAAGTGATTATTGATGTAATTATTAAAGTCATAATTTTATTTACTTCTGTGGCTCCATCATTGATTTTTTATAAATACAATACAAAGGTTGGCCGACCTGGCTGTCGGTGTTGTCAGGGTTGTCAGCTTGTCAGTTTTTTCGCGTTTTGAGGTTATTTATGTTTGCCTTTGTGTGTTGCCAAATAGCACCGTTCTTGTCACTGATGTTATAGCAATGCTCATAAATTTAAATTTACATATAAATGGGATTCCTCTGATTATTTATCTCCAGCTTAGAATGTAAGTTACAAGCTGGTTACAAGAATATAGCTAGTTTGACCGGCGTTGTGATGATACTACTCCTATTCAATCATTTTGTTTGTATATGTCATAAATGGAACAATATTTCTTTTCAATGAACCCCTTGAATGTATTTAAATGCCTATCAGCAGTAGTGCTGCAGCGATTGTAAGTCTTCGTAGTTGACTAAACAAAATGTTGTTCTTTAACAAGGAGTTTTGCAGGATAAGAGAAAATTACTACCGAGTCATATCAGATCTGATGCAAGTGAACAGAAGAAGATCCCTGACAAAGAGAAAAATTTTCTGACCATTGGCCCAGCATTACCGTCACAAACTTGTAAACTATCTAAGCGATCGCACAGCACCCTAAATCATAAGAAAGATGACAGCACCACGACGGTGGAGGCAATCACACTACAAATACGCCAGAATGGCGTATATCTTTCACGTGCACAAAAAGAAAAAGAAAAGCAACCGGACAGAATTAGCCTAGACAGGCGAGGATTAACTGTAATACCTGTCTTGGAGGGTGAACTTAAGTTGCGACTATTATCACTTCAGCACAATTTAATAAATAATTTAGACGGTTTGAAAGATCAACAATTTCCGTTCTTAGTATTTTTAGATATTTATGATAATCAATTGGAAAAAATCAGTTACCTCGACAAGTTGGAAAATATACGTGTGCTACTTCTAGGAAAAAACAGGTATGCCATTAGATAATTACAATTATTTTTTTTGTGATGCTTAATACACCATATCTAAAATGTATTCAATAAATTTTTATAGTAAAATTAGTTCTTAATGCCGTAATATACATTCTACAAACAAATTTTGTTTATCACTGCCGAAAGGAGGGTATGAACTGCCAGTGGCAAGAGTCTAAATGAAAATTTTGATTGATATAAGGTAAATTTTAACTAGATATAAATATATGGATATCAGGTAAATAATAAGGTAAATTTTATCGACTTCAAATGTTCACTTAGTAATGGGTGTTTTTAACAACCGTCATAAAAGCAGAAAAAATGATAATGAAATCCAGGATAAAATACCACTATTATTAACATAATAGAAATAATCAATAAAGTTTTCTAATCACATATCCAATTTGTCAAAAATAAATATTTTGAAGACAAAAACAACAACAAATATTGAACAAATGACAACTGATGCTGTTTTCATTGAATCTAATAGCGTTTTCTTTTGGTACCATTAGTGTGCCCTAGAATTGCACTGACGATGCGCGGATCACTGATTCAGAGAGTCCTCACTCATCGCGAGTACAATTCTAGTGCGCACCAGTTTTACCAAAAGAAAAAGCTGTTAATATGAAGGCAGACATTGCAAATTGACTAGTTTTGTTTTGTCAACATTTGTTTTCTCTAAAACTAAAGTCAATTCATACTTTCTCATCTTCCTTAAGACTCATCTTCCATTGGGTTTGAATTTGCACTAAGAAACTATGAGTTACTCATATTTGTGCAGCTTTTTTGTTTGCAGATACTAACCACATCAATAATATGATGATAGCGTCATCATTTCATCTTTTGCTATATATTTTTGCTAAATCCAAAATTAACATTTGCAGATAGGAGTTGTTACTGTCATTTACATGAAAGACATACCCTGAATAGATACTAGCGAACTTTGAGTTCTCATATCTAAATGAAAAACACCAAGATAACCTGGTAGTTAATTTAAAAAGTTTGGTCATTTAGTGTAGTTTTTAAAATGGGATAATTTGATGATAATTTGTAATTGTTACAATAAGTTGAAATTTACATGAAAATACTAGTAGGATTTAAGTCCTCTAGGTTTTTTCTTGTCAGGTTCTTCCGGGTCTTCTGACCACCCCGTATTTTTTTAGCAATGGAAATAGTTGAGAAGAACAATAATTAGTCTTTTATTATACAAAACTATATTATTTAAACTAAGATAAATATTAAAAAATCACTTTTTTGTTTGTTTTAATATGGTCACTTGTCTTCTCATGTGAAAGTGTGTCTCTGAGATAATCTTTAATCCTCCTTAATGTCGTAAAGCACCTCTCTGCAGAGGCGTTGGTGGCTCGAAGGCAGAGATAAATCCTCGCTACCATTACAATACAGTTAATAGCGCGTAATCGAGACACCGGTTAATCGTGTCAACAGCTTGTTCGGGACGAATACTAAAGAATGAAAACAAAATCGAAATAGCACAAATTCAATTTTTGGCAACTGAGAGGAATTATGAAGATTTAAAATTTTCCACCACGTTATCAGATAATAATCATGAACCATTAGGTTCATGCTGATATAAAAAAATATACGTCATACAGGGTGATGTTGGCACATAGATTTTGTTTACATTTTCAAATCTGTAACTGTAACAGATAAATATTGTTTGAGATCATGTAGCTGCTATTTTAAGGGTGTCCATTAATAAAATACTGAAAGCAATTTTTCTAAAGCAAATTATGATTGATAAAACTTTTATACATTTCTGTTTTGGTAACGCAGTTACAATTATGACAATATCATCAGTAGATATCTTAGCATATATTATAAATGTATATTATTATTTCACTTTTGCAGTTGCTTTACTGGAAAGTAAATTTCAAAACTTGTTAATTTTCAGCCAAACTTTTTGCCTACCGTGAACCATATTTGCTTCGTCGTGTCTAATGAGTCGTTATCTAATAAAAGTACTATTAGCTTATTTTGGACTGTGGTAGCACAGTTCAGGGTCGCGTAAGAAAATTTAGAATAATATATTGAATTTGTGTCCATATGTCAAAAGCTAATGAATATTTTGATATTCTGTTCAGTCATGAGGTGACCTGTCGGCCCTCCAAGAAACGTTAAATTTTGGGGCACCTGTATGCAATAGAAAAATACTTATCTTTTATAGACTATAAATTATTTTGCGCATGTGACGTTGCATATCCATTATTTATAAAATGATCATGTTTTCTGCTTGAAACTACTTTACATTAAATACTTTTTTAGAATAAAACGAATAGAGGGATTACAAAAATTGACAAAAATTGAAGTTTTGGACCTGCATGGAAATCAAATTCAGGGTGTTTCTGGATTATCAACGCTGAAAGAGTTGAAGGTGCTCAATTTAGCTGGAAATCAATTAAAAATGATCGGTGTTCATGACTTGCAAGGACTGAATGCACTGCAAGAACTAAACCTCAGGC
Source organism: Melinopterus prodromus (assembly GCA_964023965.1). Classification (NCBI taxonomy): domain Eukaryota; kingdom Metazoa; phylum Arthropoda; class Insecta; order Coleoptera; family Scarabaeidae; genus Melinopterus; species Melinopterus prodromus. The sequence continues at coordinate 27,889,919 of OZ030391.1, read as the reverse complement.
GTAATAAGATAAAAAAATTGATGGGATTCAGTGAAACACCAAACTTACAGAAGCTGTTTTTAAGTAACAACGATGTACAGGCGTAAGTTTTGTTTATTTAATTATGCTGTCTCTTGCAAAGTAACAATTAAACATCTCTCTCTCTCTCTCTCTTTATTAACCTTTCAGTGTTGAAGACATGAGCAGCATAGCTAAGTCTGCCAACATTCGAGAGATATCGATCGATAACAATCCAGTGTTCCTAGGAGGGGACTGTGTCTCCTTCCTCGTATCGTTCCTACCGCAACTGACCAGTCTAAATGCAATGCAAATCACCGAACAGGTGAGGAAAGCGGCAATGGCCTGGCGCCGTAACAAAGAGACGTCAAACTCTGCTTTCATGGACCTCTCCAGCGATGTTTCCCTAAATGGTCGCCGAGAAGAAGTTATCTCCAACGCGAGGACCAACTGGGAATTAATCCGATCACAAACCAAGTGCCTAACCACCACGTTAAATTGCGCTATACCAAAAGTACGCAAACTTGAACCGGATGTCGATTTCATATTAACATCGTTATCGAAACCGGAAAATAGAAGCATTGCCAAAGTTAAACCGAAAACCGCAAGCACGACCAAAGTGCCTTTGATAACTGATAAGAAGAATTTTAGAAGTGCGTCGCAGGATACGGATAATTCTCAAAATACATCGTCTTCGAATAGCGGTAGCGAGTACTTTCGGCTGCCCCCGATCTTGGTGCCTATTATCAGCAAAATGGAGCAGAAGCAGGAGAATATGGTTAAGAGGGACGGTGTAAAGATATCTGGGAGTTTGTCAAGCATCGGGCCTAACGTGGACAGCAGTGTAAGCTCTTTGAATAGCACTCGTTCGGAAAGTTCTTCTGAAACGGAATCCGAAAGTGAGATCGAGAGTGATGATGAGGATGAAGAGGAAGAGAATGTCCATGGTGAGAGGACATACAGTGCAGCACAGAATTTGGAAACTAACGTTGTTGATCAGAAGTAAGTTAAAGTATTTAAAATATACTTTGTACATTTTAGTTACAGCGCCTAATATTATTTTACTATGTTGTTGCTATCATTTTTTTATTATTTGGTATTTCATATTATGCAACCTACAGAACCGTAATAGAGGTGTATTAGTCTGTACAGTAGACAAAGTTGCAATATTTCACTAGTTAGTGTGTTTTATTATTATAATAAATCGGAATTTAGGGGTTAAGTGAATAATAATATATAATAATAAGAGTGCACAAAACTACTACTATAAATTAAAATAATTGAAGGGGTGTCTAAGGAAGATATTTGATGCTATCAGAATACTATAATTGTGCAGTAGCGGTTTTTACGAACAGGCAAGGTAGGCCGGGCCTACCCACAAATTTTTTGCCCGGCCTACACAAACAATATGTGTCAAATTATATATTTTTTTATTAATATTAAAACATATACTTACTAAACACAATTAATTTGGTTAATTTTTGTGCAATTTTTTAGTTTAATTTCTTTACAGCCTCTGCAGAAATGACAGCGCCGTATTTTTATTCGCATTTATTTTCGAGGTAGGCACCGGCCGACCTCGCGCGCATGCAGAGGTGTATGTACTTACGTAGCGGCAGGGTGTCTGCGCATTACATAGGCGATAATACACAAGCAGTAGGCCCGTGCCTAATGTTCGCAGTCGTATATAGTTCGTTGTAGTGCGCGTCGCTTTCGTGTCATTACAGCAGGCACAGGCCAGTGATATTTCAGAAGTAGTTAGTTCTAAATACAGAAGATTATATTTTGAAATTTTGGACAGTACACAATTAGAGCAGCGTTTTTCTGAGTACGACAAACTCCACTTCTTACAACTAGGCGATACAACCCAATTTATAAAATATAGCGAAAAATTTCCACAACATTCATTGGATTCGTTACTGGAAATCTATAAACCATTGTTTGATAAAACTACGCAAAAAGCTGAATTGGAAACAATATATTCTCCATATCATAAGTATAATTTTCACGAAAAGACCCTGATAACATTGATTACAAAGATGAGTGACAATGAAACTAAGGAAATTCTTCCGCAGTGCTACAAATTATTTTGTCTGATATCTACAATTCCAGCGACTAGCGCCTCGGTAGAAAGGAGTTTCTCTTGCTTAAAGCGTATAAAAACATATTTGAGAAAACCAATGTCACAAGATCGACTATCTTCTCTTGCACTGCTGTCAATAGAAAAAAACATTCTCGATAAATTATTGAAGACAGAAACATTTCACGACAACGTCATAGATAGATTTGCAAGGAGTAGATTAGATTAGATTAGATTGTGAAGAGGTGGCAATATCCACTACGACCCTTACGGATCTTTTGTGGTCCTCATATCTTCTTAGATTGCACTCTCCAGCCCTGTCTTTTTGATAAGACTTAGTAGCTTTGAGAGTGGCTCCTTGATGTATCCTGCTGCACTGGGGTTCTCGAAGCCTGTCTGCTGAAATCGTATCCTTGCTAGGGCTTCGCAGTGGCATAGAACGTGGATCGGGAGCAAGGAGTAAGAACAGTCGAATTGATCTACTTTATAAATAAAATAATATCGAAACCATATGTTTGTACGCAATATTATAATAAGAAATATATTATTCTGTAAAATTAAATTTCTGTAGTAATAAATATAAGGACAGGATTTTTTTTCGACAAAATGTATCCCTCTGCGACGTTGCTGGCCTACCCAATATTTTACCCCACGAGCCGCCGCTGTAATTGTGACATAACATTTTGCTACAACTGCCCTTTGAATGTATGACCAGGTTTTGTTTTGCGGCCTAATCTATTCATTATCCAACCTTAAAGACTCCTGGCAACAGCATTTTGCAAACAAATTACCATCAAAGATGCTGTGGTCAACACCAAATTCTCCAAAGTTTGGCAACTAATAATGTCATGTGTAAGAATCCATATTGCAAGTTAATGTATTATTTCGGTGTGGTGAATAAAAGCCTCTTAATTCTTGCTTCACTTTTATTTTAATTTATATAAGGTACATGTTTTGACTTGTCATAGCATTCATCAGCCTTAAATCTAAAAAGACAAAACAAAACAATTAGCACGTGAAACCAATAATTAAAACATTCAAAGAATGGTAAAAGATATATAAAATTCAAACAATTATCACTATCAAACGGAGAGAACAAAAATAAACAACTTGTAACGACTTCTGCTCGTATAGGTGTTGAAATAATATATGTGTAAGAGAACCACTGTTGTTAATTATTCTTCTAATAGGACAAATATTAGAACACATTGTTGTTGTGTTCAACGAGTATACAAACTGGCTCTGGGACCAGATAAAACGAAGTGACGCGGTATGACGTGATCGTAGGTAAAGAAGGCAAGCTGTTCTGTACAGCTGTGTGCTTGGTTACCTATGAAAAAAGGCCTTAATATTGTAATTTTTCATTGTGGAGAATGTAGGAGAAAAGGGGTTTTATTGCAAATTGTGTTTGGTCATTCATTAAACAGTGTCTTTTTCACATCTATGTACCAACTTTGCATCACAATAATTAATTTTATAGCCTGTCTCTAATGAATGTAGGTATACGTTTGAGGTGTTTCAATTTTTGTGTTCTTTAAGTCTTTTTTCCAAAGGTCTACCAGTTTGGCCAATATAATTGGAATCACAATTGGAACACATAACAGAGTAAATGCCACAAAAAGAAACACAGGATAGCTTAGTGGCATTTAAGTGTTCCAATTGTGATTCGATTCACATTGGCCAAACTGGTAGACGTTTGGAAAAATTATTAACAACAATGGTTCCCTTATACATATATTATTTCAACATCTACGTAAACAGAAGTCATTACAAGTTGTTTATTTTTTGTTCTCTCCATTTCTCAGGAGTAATTGTTTGAATTATATATATTTTTTACCATTTTTTGAATGTTTTAGTTATTGTTTTCACGTGCTAATTATTTTGTTTTGTCTTTTTAGATTTAAGGCTGATGAAGGCTATGATATGCCGAAAAAATGTAATAATAATATTTATTAAACGATCTTCATCTTTTTTACAAAATAAATAATTTACAAAAAATAATATATCATCAGACACAAGGTGCAATAACACTAAATATAAATATATAAATACATACCACAACAATATAATAACAATAATCACACAATTAAATACAGCAGGTACTGGTACAATGACATTACTGTCCGTTTACACAACCACCCTATTTAGCTCAGACCTAAACTGTCTGAATGACTTGAAGACATCTAGTCCCCGCCTATTACAATTGAGTAGTAGCCTGTGCAAAGGCCCATTGCAAGCATAGTTTGTTCTCGCTGCTTTTTTTCTCATATGTCGTCTGAAATTTGCCTGTGTTTATATCAAGGCTGTGGAGTCGGTAAAAGAATTGTCGACTCCAACTCCGACTCGAGATATTTTTCGTGGTTCGACTCTAACTCCAGACAAATAGCATACAAAAATATGTTCAAATAATTTTGTGCAATAAAAATCTTACACGTAGAAACAGTGTAATATTAAACTTGCTATGAAAACAAAAACACAAAACACGAAAAAAAAGAAACTAATTATTTACATTCGGGTATTCCGATTGAATTAGAATTAGACATACTATGGCTTGTGCATATCAAATTACTCCAAACAAATGCTGAACCCATAGGAAGAACAGTAGTTTTATTTGTGTCCATCGAATCCGTTGGCAAAATTTTTTAAACTGACAATATAAATAAAATAAAAACGGCCTATAAGATATCAATAAGACCTATTGACCGCAAATAAAAAAGTTATTTAAAATTACAAATAAATGTGGCCCATTTGAATGAAAAAGTTATTTATAAAATATAATTTCTTTGTTAATTAAAAATATCTCTGAAATCATTAAGTATTAAACTGTTTTCTCATTAGAGAACATTCAAATCGGCACGACTTTGTCCATTTAATCAAGTTATTAGACACAGTGTATAATACGAAATAAAATTCATTGTAATAAAAAGAAAATTAATTGAAATATACGTTTATAAAATTGTTGTGAGGGACAGAATACCTCCAACTAATTCTCTTGCAAAAATACCCTGAAACTATTTTTAATTATTTTCAAAGCAGAAAATAATCATAATTATAGCTACAGCTATAACAACTGAATAAGTGATACTACATTGAACTACGGTCCTACTCCTCAATCTCATTTCAACTCTTTTGTTAAAATTTTCTTTTTCAAGTTTCAATCAGATTACTTTTTGTCTTCACTTTTGTTTGGAAAGTGTGTTTTGTAATTAGAGTATTTATATATGTATGTAGAAGGTAAATGACCTAATAGAATATTTGGTTTTATTTGTTTACTGTCTGCTGAGGCAACGTCCATCCCACATGTTTTTTTTTTTTCTACAGCGATTAAACTTGGACTCGGAGTCGGTACTTTTTGTTCCGACTCCGACTCCTCTGAAATTTTTATGAACTCCGACTCCACGACACCGACTCCACAGCCTTGGTTTATATGGCAATATATGACTCATTATACAGCATTTTCTTTTACGGCAGGAAATGAGCAATTTAATTAAAAACAGATTGATCTTTTAGAGGAAGACCTAGACTATAATTTTTGCTTTAATTAATTTTTCTACCACCCTCAGCACCATACACAGTGCAAAATACAATAAAAGCAAAGTGTCCCCAAAAATTAAAGGTATTTATTTTTATTTCCTAAATAGCTGCAGAGGTCGCCCATGTCAAAACTTATAAAAAAACTAAATTTTGGAACCAATATGGTGGAAGATATGGAGGTCACTGATCCGAATACAAAAGCAAAATCAAGTTGAAAATAGAAAAAAAAAACGAAATTACAGATCAAATATGTCGGAGCATGTTAGCAATATTTTGAATTTAGCTAAGTTTAAGAAATTCTGGATTTTTGGGGTTGCTGATTACATAGAAAAATAACAGAAAATCTGGCTTATGGAACACAATTGCCATTACTGTCTGCATAGGACAAGATTGCATAGATTACCCACCCGTTGTACAATACCAGGGTGAAATTGATGAGACAATGGAAATGCTTTATAAAGAATTATTTTAATTCTATTTAATTAAATTCTTTAATTTCTTCAACAGTTCATATAAAAGTTTTCAGTAAAATTCAGAATAAATATGTTCAAAATGCTATTGCAAAAATGTAATTTACATCTAAATCAATCTATCACCTGCAATCTCTGAAATGGAGTCTAGATACTGTATTTTTCAGAAGATTGGAATCCCAACTACCGTCATGTGACCCAGGTACTTCGAACACATCATCAAATAATACCAGCGATTCTGGGAGTAATTTATCGACAAATACGGCTATATCCAACATCACAATCCCCAGTACGAGTACAGATCTAAGTAGCAAGTCATCAACGGCGAAGAGTTACAGGAGCATCAAAAGTGCCGTCAATGTCCGTTTGGTACAAGCGAAAGTAAACTCCAGAGCTGCTACGGCAAAACCAAAAAAACTATCTCCAAGCCAACCTCCGCCCGCTGCCAAAGAACGAGAACAAGGCGGAGACTACCTCATTGAAATATGCGGAAGGCATCTGAACATATACGGACAGGGGGCTTTGCGATTTATCGATAAACCGTGGAGTTCCAGTAAGGCAAACGACGTTACTACGATTAATTTTAATTATGCTAACTTTAACGGGATCACTGCAATATTAAGCAAAATAAAGCATAGGTTTCCAAATGCAGAAAATTTTGTGTTCAAGGAAACTAATATACAGTACATCGGGCAATTGAACGCCCTTGCTGAAATACAGGGCTTGTCTTCGTTGTATTTAGGGGAAGAAGGCAACTCGATAACGCAGAAAAATTGGAGGACCTACGCCATATACAGGTTGTCGCATTGGGGGCTGAAAACTATTAATGGAGTAGAGGTAAGATCACATTTCATTTACATTAAAATTATTATATCCAACTTAGTTTACAACATTTTTATACCATGTAGTTTGGGGTCTTGCTTTAAGTTTAAAGATTTTTTAATAATATTGCATGAGGGTCTGATGAGTGAACTAAATACACAAGGGCCTCGATTTGCGTCGGGGTTACGTTCCGGGAAAATGCGACGCATATCGAAACAACGCAAATCGAATCACTTTTTTCCATAAGACACCATACAAATTTTTGAGATGCGTTCCGCAGACGTCGGATTTACGTTTTGATATGAAATAATGTCTCATACAAACTATTACGGGTTATATTACCGTGGTGTAATATTACCAGTTATTAGTAAACATTACCAGTAATATTACCGGTAACGGTAATATTACAGCCCCGGTAACTTTACAAAGATAACTTACCGTAATATTACCAAAAGTACCGGTAGTACTACCGCAGCTGTAACAACAATGTTAACTTACCGTAATGTTACCAAAACTTACTGTAATATTACCGCCGCGGTAACTTAACGAAGGTAACATACCGTAATATTACCAAAAACACCGGTAAAATTACCGCCGCGGTAATTTACCAGCGAGAATTTATGCCTCCGGTAACTTACGGTAATATTACCCCGGTAATATCACCGTTCTGCATCTCTAATAGTTGCGACCCCCAAGCAGCGGAGCGAAGTATCAGACTGCCGCGCCGTAAGCACAAGCAGGAGAAGGACAGCCGAAGCAGGTTGGGAACCGATGAATTGTAAACAAACGGACGAATCGACGCAGTGTGTTCGAGGGAATCCCCGATTTATTTCGTCTGTGAGGACGCATATCAAATCATAACAATGCAAACCAGATTTACGGTCCTATATTTTCGATCAACGCAAATCGAAAACAACGCAAATCGAGCCGACGCAAATCGAGGCCCTAGTGTAGTTTAAGTGCCACACAATTTTAGAGAAAGTCTTGCTTTTGTGTGACACACAGCATATGATGACCTTTTAGAAGTTACACTCTTCAATTGTTATGTAATCATATTGATGAATATTACTATTAAAATGTTTGTTATTTAGACATAATTTGAGTCAAAATATATGTTGTCTAAATGTTGGATGATTCATAATTCTGTATAAAATACACAAAAATATGACAAACATGGTGGCCTTGTGATTTTACAGTATTTACCAAAAAAGTTCCAGAAAAGTTTTATGATATATTTTAATTTTTTGTGAGGATCCAACTAGTTTTTTTTTAATTTTTGTTTTCACAGTGTTATCATAGTGTATTTTAATCAAAAAATGTCAAGAAATTGATCCACTTGCAGCTAAGGACACTGTAGTAAACAAATAAGTAATGTAAAATGAATTAAAGAGAATGAATATTTTATGGGCAAGAAAAATATTACAGTAGAACCCTGATTATCCATGCTCATCGGGACCAAAGCTGGCACGAATAATCAAAAAACACAGATAATCGAAACTATTTTTTTTTTTAACGAAAATAATAGAAACATTTAAGTTTAATATTTATTTACTGATAAATTTGTGTAGCCAACCACTCGATGCGCTTAACACTCCGGCCGCGGGAAACGCGATTTCCCCGTTCATTTTTCCCGCATTTTCCCCGTTCATTTACCCCACGTTTTTCTGCAGAAACATTGAAAACTTGCCCGCGTCAGGAGGGTTAAACTCCTTAGATATTAAATTTTAGTTGATTGTTATTACGATTTTTTTGCGTTTTGTTTTGTCCATTTTGAAGCACCAACTAACCCGCAAACGTTCAAATGCAGCGAAACTCTCCCTGCTTGCAGCACCAATAAGTGGTAAAATCACAAAACTGGACAAATTTTTTGGAATTGAATTCAGCCATACAATCATGTGTATAAAACGGAGTTGTTATGTTTAAAACATTAAACGTTTTAAATGTTTACACTTTGTTTTAAACAAATGTAAAACAAATATTTTGTTTTGAACTATTTTGTTTTAAACATGTTTTAAACAGTTTGTTTTAAATGTTGTGTTTTAAAAATGTTTTAAAATACTGATATTTGATCAGTTTTTATCTTTTATAAAATATTACTGTACAGTATCAGTGGTAGCAAGTAAAATAAGGAATGAAAAGATGCCGATTAAAATGCTTACAAATAAAATAATTGCATAAATTAGAACATATTTAAAACAAGTTTTATTCCTTGTTTGAAACATGTTTTATTTGCGACGTGTTGAAAACATTGTTTCGATAAAAAAATCATTTTATAAAAAAAATGTTTGTTTTGGTTTTGGTCACTCTTTTTGAGCCACAAACTGATGAAAATCTCCCTTAAGCGGATGCGAATCTCTAATACACGAACAAATATAAACATTAAAAACTCTAAACAAGTATAAACTTTTTCTTACGCGGACACGAAAATCTAATAAATAGACAAACAAAGTGTAATTAAAAACTGTTTCTTACTAGTCCAATAAAACTGCTTAAAATATTAAAATATTTTAATTCGTGAGCGTCTAAACTCTAAAGTAATTGCGGGCATATATGGTACGCAGACTTATGAAACTTATTGTCACAGATTTTAGGAGAAGAAACCACTTTTCATGTAAGCATAGAGAGAAAGACGTGTGCCTTATGCTTTATAGTAGGATCTACTGACAAATACGGAATAATTGAATTGAAATTGATTTTTTTTTTTCAATCTTGGAGCAATCTATTTTATTTCAACCATGTTTCATCTGTACACATTTCAACAATGAAATTTTTGAGTATCTATCACTGCAGTAAAATAACTAAAAATGAGGTGTTTCATATATTAAAAAGTACCAGCAGAAATACTTGTAATGAACCATTTGAAACACTTACTTTAATCGTTTTATTTTCTTAGTAACAGATGAAAATTATTTCTTTATTTTTTTAATAATAAAATTGTGTATTCTAGTTTTCTTTTGTTCAAATATTTCCTTATGTTTGCATTCGATATTTCATTGTTAATACAAAAAGGGTAAAAGAAATCCGTCTCCTTTAACCGGACAACTCCCATAGACGGATAAAAATGGTTGTACCATACTATCCGGTTTTGCGAAATTTCACTGTACGTTGTAACGGCATACGTTGTACGTTGTACATCACATTGCTCGATTTGCTGATTACCACGCATTACTCTATTATGCACGGATAATGACGGTTAATCCGCACACGGATAGTCGGGGTTCTACTGTACTTTCATTTTCTTGTAACACATATTATCACTGCAAAGAAACCTTGACATTGCTTCAGACGATGTTTCCGTTTTTTTTGTTAATACTTTATTTTTTGTCCTGATTAGCGTTATTATCTTTAAAAGAGATAATGCCAAGATTTTCGTGCGGAATGTTGGATGTTTGAGCCAGATGTTTGACACCATTGATCTGTTTATTATGCTTTTAGATTAAAGAAGACGAAGTTACTTCAGCTAATTCAGAATTCCAAAGCCTTAGTGACTTGGTTCTGTGGTCTTTACCGGAACCTTTACTACAACCATTGCTCACCCGATTGCATATCGATTTAAATCAGGCCGGCAAAGAACAAAGCGCTAAGAAGTGGTTGCTAACCGCTGATCCAGCACTAAGAAGTGTGGTGAGCAAGGAGGCATTACAATGGAAGAAGGGTATTATCCCACAGGTTAGTAACTATATAATAATTCTTAAAAATAATTAAACTTAACAAATTTTTATTGTTTTTTAGGAGGATCTTATTTCTCGTCAAAAGGCAAAAATATTCTGTGGTACCATAATAGAACAGACATGCTGCGCTATTAATAAGTTGCGGATGTTAGACCAACAATGGCCATCCGTCTTGCAAGAAATTGTTCAAAACACCTTACTGGATTATTCCCAATTGGACATGTATATGAAGGAGAAGATAAAGGAACTGATGTGACCTATGCTTTATATGTTATAAATGCCAAAACTATTCTATTTCTATTGTTATTGGTTATGTTTTTGTTTTCAGTTGTGATATATGCCTAGGGTAAGATCTCAATTTATCACCTAACTAGCGTCATTGTTATTCTTTCACTGCCATCTTGATCATCATTAACGCACAGTATTATAAATAAGTACAAAAAATAAAACATCAATTGTAATAAAACATTATCTAACTAATGTGTAAGTTTTATTATACACTTTAGCCCTATTATGTACCTATGTATATCTTATGAGTTGACCGTTGATTCAGTTTACTAATAAAAAAAATGCTGATAATTCATGTGACCGGGCATAAAAAAAAATCGCCTCCATCCCGCTTTCTTTTCATGCTGAACAACTTCTCTGTCAATCTCATTGAGTCGCATTCACTCCCTGTGTCTTATACTATCCGACTATGTTAAATTTTTACGCGTATGAAACATGGAGTAAGGATTATTAATCCTTACTTCATGGTATGAAACCAGATGGCGAGAATGTTTTTGTTTGCTATGCGCAGACGCGCTGAATCAACTTTACCGCGAGTTTCAAACAACACTTGTGGCCTAACTTACGCATGCGCGTATAGCACGTTATTGAAGAAAGAAATAGAAACAGGTATTCTCCATCCCGCTTCTAATCGTGAACAACCTCTCTATCTAGCTGCGATATAGTTAGTATTACATATATGGTCGCTTTATAGTAGTATAAGTTATTTGGATGGATGGTAATTTGGTAGTTGATAGCATGGAGTAAGGATTAGAATGGTGTGCGCAGAACTCTGCGCATTCCTCGAGAATTACGCTAACAATTACCGTCGAAAACGAAAAATTACCACGAAAAAGTAAAATATTGTCCCTTTCGTGCGAATGTCTAAACATGTACAAATTAACTGTTTTGTTTGTTCTTGGTTTGTGTTTGTTCATAGGTTGATGTAATTATAGATAATGTGCTTAAAACTCAGATTCCATACTTAATTTTCAGGGCTGAGAACACCAACCCCCAAAAAATTAAATTTTGTTATCTGTTGTGAACCATAGAAATTGTGATTTGTGAACGTTGTGACCGCCTACAAACGCTGGCCTTTCGAACGTATTGGAAAATTAAGTAACATTATACATTTAATTAAAATGATTTTATTCGTAGATGTGAAACCATTTGACAATAGTCACAAGAAAATTTGCTGTAGCGTTGGTGGATAACAAATTCATGCTCTAGTTTGTAGAACCAACGTAGTCCTTCGTGCAAAATTATCCCGCTGGGCTTTAAAAGAAAATCTGTTCAAAAGATGCATACGGAGTACAAACATACCCCAAACATATGAACTACTAGAACGTATAAAAAAATTGAGCATCCCAACTTTAGTATGTATAATTCCAGAGTGCAAAGATTACCGAGACGTTTTGGTACATATTTTAACAATGTTATCACCCACAAGTTTTTAAACAAAACAAATCTAGGACTGCAGTACGTTTATCCGAAATTTGAACATATAAGGTATTCAAATGTTGATAATTTCGTAGTAGAGGAAACACCCCACAATTGAGAGGTTAGTAAAAATAAAACTCTCTATTAGTTGCGTTCGGATATTGTACTCCGTTGACACCGGGTACACCGTCCAAATTACACATGTTATTGGGTGTAAAAAGTGTAACGGTGTACAATATCCGAACGCAGCTATTATTATACATATAACTTATTTATTTGCAGGTCAAGTCCCAAAAATGGCATAAGAGTTTCATTTGGGTTGGCTTATCGTGGCATTTAATTGCCTCTTATAGATGAATATGTCTATAGTATTTTTTAATGGTCCGTATAAAAGCAACAAAAGTATATTCAAAAAGACACCAAGGCGTATACTTACGTTGAAAACGAACAATATCCAATGTTTCTGCACACTATATGTACTGTTAAATGTCTATGCTTTTCACAAATACACACTTTAGTAACCATTTTGTTTTTTATTTTGAAATTTTTACATCTTATTTTGTATGTCGTTTTATCACAGTGTAATATTTTAACGTTAAAACTTAAGATTATTATAATTATGACAAAACGTAATCTCGTATACATATATCATGGAACTGAGCTTAAAACTTTTTACAAATTATGAATAAGCCAAATAATGATTAACTGGAACATTTCACGTTATTGAAATAAGAAACAGTTTAAAAAATGAATTAAATTTAATTACTTCCGGGTTGTGTGAAAAGTAGTAAATGTTGACGTTTGGCGAATTATGTTGCTCGCTTCTTCGGAGGTAACTGAAGTTTTCGAATATCTGAAAAAATTACTAATAAAGTAATAAAGAAAGATATAAACATTGATATTAAGAAGAGATAGATTACTTTAAGGAAAAAATGTTTATTAAATACTACAATTAATAAGGTACAAATCAACAAGCTTAACATAATTTGTGTTATTTTTTGAGAACACACAACCATCCCGTCAAAACTATCACTTTCCATGACAGACTATGCTTCAGCTTATTATTATCATTATCAGCAATTGGCGGATGAATCCGATGAGATTGCCAAGGTTTCACAGTTCAATGTTGACATCCCAGTGGTTTTTTGTTTTGTCTTATCACAGTTTTAAGTTGCTTAGTCTATACAGAATAGTGCACAAAAACGAATGTGGTCCAACTTTTCATTTGCTGGTCAAGGCAATTTTGGAATTGATTTCCAATAGTTTACACTGCTGGCAGTCACATTGCACGGATCTGCACCTACATCATCCAATGATTCATCGATTATATCGAGCTGACTGATCGCTGAATATCTGTTGATGCCGCTGGATGCCGGAGCATTGTAAGTCGTTGGATCAGTAATTAGTTTTCCATCTTTGCTGTTGCCTGGTTTGGCAATGAGCAATGGAAACTCTCGCCGAATTACAAAAGGTACGTAAGGGGTAACGGGTGTAGCATGCATCTAAATGTTGACTTAAAAATAAAATAAAAACTGATCTATTATACTTAATAAACTAATAACCTAAAGTGTAAAGTAAGGGGGCTCTCTCTTGGTAAACACAAAGCAAGGCAAGAATAATTCACTTGATATAGATACGAAATTATCAAACAAACCAAACTGTAGACACTCTAGATTGCATTTGAATTAATTGGAATAAATAGAACACGTGTTTAAAAAAAATTACTTTTCGGGGTTGGTATTTTCAGCCCTGAAAATTAAGTATGGGATGTGAGTTTTAAGCACATTATCTATAATTACATCAACCTATGAACAAACACAAACCAAGAACAAACAAAACAGTTAATTTATTCATGTTTAGACATTCTAACGAAGGGGACAATATTTTACTTTTTCGGGTTGGCATGAGATCCCTTCCAGCCGGATTTGAGGCATATTTTAAGGTAATGCGCAGAGTTTTGCGCACACCATTCTAATCCTTACTCCATGGTTGATAGTTGGCAACACTGCCATTTTTTACCTGGTTTTTTATTTCATACGAAGCGCACGTGCGTGTGTGAATATAGGTTAGGTATCGATTGTTTGGTTATGTTTACTTCAGTGTTTTGTAGTTTATTGTAAACATGAATAAGAAAGCATCTCTTGCGGATAAAATATCTAGTATATTATCCACTGCGCCAGCTTCTTTCAACCCTGATGAAGACGATACTGAAGAAACAGCGGCTAAACTCACTGAAGGCGCAGTTGAAGGTGAAGATGATGAAGATGACCTTTTAATTGGAAGTTTTAGACGGCAAAACGCTGAGTTATTGGAAGATATTGATGCAAAATATGCCGGAAAGAAGAGTAGTAGAAAACGGTTACGTGACTCTGACGATGATTGGGCGACTGATGAAGATGATGAAGGGGAACCCGAAAGCGATGGAAAAGAAATTGAGGACGCGGAAAGCAATTTAGAAGAGGAAAATGCAGATGATTCTGAAGGTAAATATGAACGTGGTAAAGCAGACAGCGTTGCCACCAGTCCGATTTGCTGTCCGATCCCAAAAGCTCAACAATGTCTGGGATTTATCACCTTATTTGGGTTTTCATTGTGAGATATAAACAGCGGCATAGAAATCGATCACTTTTTGAAATATTAACACGCAAAAACTCTTATTTTATTGCAGATATATTAATTTTGAGTAATTTTTTTTTCGGTGGGATGTGTAAAGGACGTGTAATAATCATCTTTATGGCTCATCCGTAACACAATTTTAATTAATAATTTTAGAAGAAACATATAAAATAGTAATAATGTTTTTGTGGTGACAATACATACTGTACGCCACGTTTCAAGACGGGACGTAAAGTATGTACACTATTATTTGCGTAAAATATGTTGGAAATTTTTTATACATAACAGACTTAATCAAATTAAATTAAAATTAAATCAAATCAGCAAAACGGTTATTTTTTAATTTATAATCTATCTGTGTTGCGTCTTAAAAAAGGTCATACAGTATGTAGTTTATAACAATGGTGTATGAAGATTTCTATCCTCATACTCGTGAATTAATTAAAGAAAACGTAACAACGTAAAAACACTTCTTTACTTATATTTTAAAAAGTAGAGCATGTTCAAAATGTTGTTTGTTATTCAAATCAAAAAGACCTAATTCAAGTTTGTCAGTGTCTTCTAGAGAATGGTGTAAAGTATTTCAAAGCTAACTATATTCGAAAAAAAAAGTAGGAAACAAAATATCATAAAAACATTATTTTTTTTAGTCTTTCTGATAGAAAAGCCAAAATAAACGGTTTGAAAATTAGCTTTTTACCATTATTTTTATAAAAACGGTTTTAAAGTGTTTGTAGCCAGCTCAAGTTGTGAAGGGCTTTTCAGAACCAGGGCCAATAGCAGATTCTGGATGTTGAAATGGGTTTACAATTTAGAGTTACCACCGTTAGAAACTTTTTATGAGGACATTTTGAAATGTATAGAAATAAATTTACTTACTTTTATAGAAACTATAGGCGTTTTCTCACAAACAAAGAAATACCGTGTTAATGCCAGAGCCCACATGGACTTGGATGCCTTGAGAGAGGGGCAAGGGGGTGAACTTGCACCCCACTGGCTGATATAACAGAAGAAAGATCAACAAAAAATATTATTAAATACAATTATAAACCAAACCAGTGTTAAAAACATTTAATATTTAATTGAAAAAAAAAAAATACAACAGTAGAACTCAATAATAAAATAATTAGTAAACTTCTGAATTTACACATGAAAAATCACAGATGTTCAATTTAAAAAAAAAAAACAGTGACAAATAAGTTACAACTTATTATGTGATCAATTTTTGCAAAAGTTGCCTGATGGAAAAACGTTTGCTATTCGAATGAATATTATCGCCATTTAAGGGTTGTTGACCATGGGGAAAAACTCCAAGCGTCGAAGGGCTTAGACTTAGAATTAGAGAGAATGTGAGTCTGGCCGTAAAATTAGGTCGTAGGGCTACTAGAACTTTTAATTACATACCTACAATTTGAGGTATGATAGTAATTGATTCAACGATTTTTGCGAACGTTAAAGTAAAACTCCGATCGTCGACGGGCTACTAGATCTTTTAATTATCTACAATTTGGGGTATGATAGAAATTTATGCAACATTTTTTGCAAAAGTTCTAAACATTTTTCTGGAGCAACTAATTGAAATACGTTTGCTATTCGAACGGACATTATCGACATTTAGGGCTTGTTATATCTATAATTTGAGGTATGATAGAAATTTATGCAAAAGTAATAAACATTTTTTTATAGCAACTGTTTGAAATACGTTTGCTATGCGAACGGACATTATCGACATTTAGGGCTTGTTATCCATGGGGCCAAACTTCGAGCGTCGAAGGGTTACTAAGTCTTTTTTTAATTACCTACAATTTGAGGTGTGATAGAAAATTATACAACAATTTTTGCAAAAGTAATAAACTTTTTTCTTTAGCAACTGTTTGAAATACGTTTGCTATTCGAAAGGATATTATCGATATTTAGGGCTTGTTATATCTACAATTTGAGGTATGATAGAAATTTATGCAAAAGTAATAAAATTTTTTTTATAGCAACTGTTTGAAATACGTTTGCTATGCGAACGGACATTATCGACATTTAGGGCTTGTTATAGTTGTTATCCATGGGGCCAAACTTCGCTCTACGTCTTTAAATTACCTACAATTTGGGCTATGATAGAAACTATGCAACAATTTTTGCGAGAGTTATAAACGATTGGCTTTTTATACCAAACGCGGAACGGCAGCTGCGGTTTCCGTTAAGCCTATTTTTTTTGGTTTGGCGACTCTCAACTCAGCTGTGGGTTTTTGTTTTGCACCACCCTGGAAGTATTCTGCGGGCGCCCATGTTACCACAATTGAAGAGTTTTGTTCAATATGAAGCATTTTTAATGAGGATAAGGTTGTTTTTATCAATATATTTTTCGGTCATGCCATCTCTCAGGTACTCATCTTTAGATTGCATATTATTAATAAAATTAATTCAGCCCAAGTCTGTGGAGTTCGTAAAAATACATTTATTTCCGATTCCAACTTCAGATCATATTTGTAAACCGACTCTAACTCCGGCAAAATTAAAACTTACATAAATGTATTTCTGAGTAAAACGTTTCATAAGGGGTTTGATATGGTTATAATTTTTTAAGGAACTGAGAATACAGATAAATCCGTAAGAAAGTTTTTATGCAGTATGACTCGTACTATCAGAAAAAAGTCAAGCAATAAAACAATGATTAAAAATTTGACAGAAAATAACATTAAATTTACAAGAGCATCACAGAAAAAATCAACAAATTTATTTAATTAAATATCTTGAAACAACCTGATAAGTTTTTTTATTTGTTTACTGAGGCAACAGATATCTTTTCTACCAGATTTAACCGTGAAGCCGGCGTACGTAATTTTTGTCCGACCCTGCTGACTGGAAACTTTGCTTAATTTCTAAATGTAAAAATGTATCTTTTCTTAATATATTGTGTTCACCGAAGAGACCTCCTCTTGCAAGGAGGTTTGCTAAGCCCTTTAAATTTTTTAAGAGTTCGGAAAGACAAACAATAAAAAAAATTTATAAAAATTTGTTGTTGTTTTTTCACTTTCTCTAGGTTATGGTTTATGTTTTAGATGGCAGTAAAGAAGAAGATGAAGACAAATCGGGTAGTGGATCAAGTGAGGAGGAGGAAGACGATGATGATGCTGACGAAGATGAAGATGGTATGAGCATAGATGACGGTGAAGGTGTTAGCTTTGATGATCCCAATTTTCAACACATGAAGGAGCAAGACATCCCCAACCAAATGAAAAAAGGTTTGAGTGTTAGAAATCAACTGAACATGTGGGAGAGCTTCTTAGAGATGAGGATACAGATGCAAAAATGTCTACTAGCATCAAATAAAATGCCTCAATGCGATCATTACACAGTAATTGCTAAAGATTCCGGTAATGACTTCACCAGCAAGGCAAACGAAACAAGAAAAAGTATCTGTACAGCACTGGACAAACTACTGGAATTGCAATCGCTAGTTTGGAAGAAGTATCCTGAGACAAAGGCTCTGCTTAAGAAAACCAGTGAACAGGTGAAAAAGAAAGATGAAGGAAGTGATGAGGAAATTCCTAGTGATACAGACGTGGAAGAGTTGGAAGAAGACGAGGAAGAAACGGATGACCAAAGACCTAGCAAGAGAATTAAACTAACAGACTACGAGAATGATATTAGAGACAGACACACTAGATACAAAGATTACAGAAATTCTGTTATTCAGAAATGGAATGACAAGACACGAATAGGATCAGTAAAAAGTACAACGCCGGCACATTCAGTGCTAAATCAAATTGAACATATACTAAGTGATAGGCCTAGGCTGGTGAAAAGAACTCAAACGAAAAGATCAAATTATGAAATTATTGGCATTGAAGAACCAATACTGGATGAACAGAGTGAATCTAACTTAGCAGTGGAATGTAGTACGGAAATTTTTGACGATGACGATTTCTATCATCAGTTGCTACGTGAATTGATAGAGGTAAAGTCTGCTGGTGTTACCGACCCAATTCAGTTGGGTAGACAGTGGATACAGTTGCAAAATTTGAGAAGTAAAATGAAGAGGAAGATTGATACGAGAGCAACGAAAGGCAGAAAGATTAGGTATACTGTTCATTCGAAATTGGTGAATTTTATGGCACCAATGGACGAGGGAACTTACACTGAAGATGCAAAAACGGAGTTGTTTAGTTCGTTATTCGGAAAGAAACTGGGCCTGCAAAATAATGTTATATAGTTTGTAAATTATTATACAGAATTATATTAAATGAATCATTGGTTTTATTTATGAAAACAAGCTTTTGTGCCTCATTTTGTTCCTCAAATTATGTCTTTAAATTGGAGATTTTTTACACTCAAAGAGTTTAAATTGAAGGGTAATAAATTTACCCTTTATGTTTATCTTTTTTATTGTTTTGATATTGCAACAGTTTTAATCAAATGTGTAAGTTTTATTTATTCTATTTTAACTATTTTTTGCTGGTTTGTAACACTCGACTAAAAGTCAAATCAATATTTTAACAAACATTTTAACCTTAGGATCACATAGTTTAGGTCCAGATATTACTGATTTGTTATAATTATATAGTGTAGGTTTAATGTAACGTGTGGGGTAGGTGTAGGTTTAAGGTTTTTACCTTAAAAATTTATTTTTATGTTTGACAATAAATAGGGGCTGAATAAGAAATTCCACGATGAGTTCTAAGTGGGAAACCATTTTTGGATACACTACACATGCTCCTGTTCGAGCGTTTTTAAATAAATTTGTTAAAATCTATTACAGAAATTTGTAAATGTCTAGTTGTTGAGAAAAAATACAATTTCAATTCATATACAGATACTGCAAAAAAAGGCGCACAAGAAACAGTTGTGACTGGTTCGATTCCTTTAGTTTTTGTCCGGGTAATAATTTATCTTTTAGTTATTGAATACTTTCCAAATTAATAAGTAATTGCAAATCAATAAAATGTTAATTGTAACGGAGAATGGTAATTTGTCGGGCAATTCCGTCACACGAAGAAGCAACCGTAGACACGTGTTTCGGACTATTAGTCCTCATCAGTACGGTATAGCCAAGGAGTAAGATGGACACTCAATGGAAAAAAAACTCACATGGAGACCATAAGGGGGGTGCCCAATGTCGCCAATTGGTGCTTCAGTCACAACATCTTCAGGATTCGAAGACAAGATGTGATATCTTACCGTCGATAAACCTGTTTTTTCCATCGTTAATTGTAACTTGTAGTAAGTAAATTTTGGATAGCGGTGTCCTTTCAACTGATCTTTGACAAAATAAGATGGATGGTTGTCTAAATGCATTGTCTACTCCCGCAGTCTATCCTTTTCGCATCGTAATAAAGGACTGGACAGTGGTGGCTCGTGATCTTTTTGGACGGCAGGGCACCAGAGGATGTGTAAAACGGGAAGACCGGCAATTTTTGCAAAATATGTTTCCAAAAATCAATTTTACCACAATTTTTGAAATGTTTAATCGAAAAATAAGTACAGAAAAAACTCATTTTATTTAATTAACTTCTTTGAAAATAAAATCCATAAAATCCAATTGGCTAAACTATAAGAAATTCTGTTAATCTTTCTCTACACGGTTACATTTTTTTTAAATAGTTTACTACCCGCGAAATCAATAAATCTAGTTTAGAGGACCCATATTTTTTATTTCTACCAACATAATGCCACAAAGTATTATTTTTTATCAGTTGGATAATGTTGTTAACCGAATTCATTTCTGGAACGTCAACAACAGAACAGAAAACACGCGCTAGCAAATTCATAGTGCTAAGTGCTAATCGGGGCAAATTAGCAAATGTCCCGTTGGCAGTCTAAAATAGCGTACTATCCCCACCACCCAGCTACCGTCTGCCTCGCGGGCCAATGTGCAAAATCATTATTATATCGATATTTTCTTGCTATTTTTTTACGAAAAACGATATTTTTTTGCTTTGTTAGTATCCGAGATATAGGGGTGCGCCGCTGACGTGCCGGCAAATCAGCGGCGCACGATGTAAAAACAAATGAATTTGAAGAGTGCGAGCAGCCTACATTTTTTGCTATTTTTTTACAAAAAATATTTTGTTTTGCTTTGTTAGTATCCGAGATATAGGGGTGCGCCGCAAACGTGCCGGCGACTCAGCGCCGCACTATGCAAAAACAAATAAATTTAAAAAATGTGAACAGCCTATACAGGATGTTTCTTGTTTTTTTTTGCTTTTTTTATCAACAATAAAAATCAATTGGATTGTGGTATCTTATTGTGGTTGTATTTGTGTAGTACCAGAGGCGGATGAATAGCAATTCTATGGCTAGAATGCGACATAACTTTGATCGGCCGCGACGCGTAGTTGCTGTGTTCAGTCGGTTTGTTTTGTTGGACGGAAATCGCTTAGTAATCACAATGTTTGTAAATCCGCATCACATTTCTGGATTAGGTATGTACTAATCTCTCTAATTTTCAATTAATAAATGTTTGTACGGACCTTAGCAACCGTAGTCGGCTCATGCGCGTTCTGCTATTTACCAGGGCCGGCCTTAGACGAATTCTTCAATACAATTTTGTTAGTACTTAGAACTTTGAAATAGACTATAGGTTATTTGGCCAAAATTGCTTCTCTGTCCTTGGTGAATATGCTCCTTCAAGGTTAGCCCATATTTTTGAATAACATCCTGTATTTCTTGCTATTTTTTGCTAATCTTTTTTAAAAAAGATTTTTTGCTTTCTTAGTATCCGAGTTATAGGGGTGCTCTTTATTACTCGAGAGATTTAAAACATAAATACTTTTAAGAAGAAAATAGATAATTTTTTTTACTTTATCATACGCAGTATAATTATCATTATCATACGGATGATATGCATTTGCATTTCTTCAATAATACAGAAAAAAATATCATTATCTGGTATATTTTCTATTTTAAGTTTGCGTATGTAATTTTTTCCTGACAAATTATAGTAATGGGGACAATGGCCACAAAAAGAAAAAAAAAACTATCGGATATTAAATTTAATATCAATGTAAACTATTTGTATTTTTCATATAAATTTATTGTGTTCAATATTTTGTAATCTTTTTATTTCAATAGTAAATAATTTATTCTATTCGTTACCTATGTTTCGGGTTGCATTGAGGCACCGCACCTGTTTGATGTCATAAATCAGACCCCTGCCGTAAATAATACCTTCGGGTACACACAAAAAACCCTTTGAGTCGCGTCAGTTGACCGAGATTCAATGGATCGACGCGAACGCGAATAAACAAAGTGGTTTATGGCGAGAGACTCGTCGAACGCGTGATTTTCATCCAACTATTCGACTTCTGGCAGTCCGAATGTTAGCGGATATGGGTGAATGTGCCATCCACACTCTCCCAATTCGCGGTCTCTCGCTATGTCTCGCGAGAGTGGGGAAGACGTATAAGTGGGGAATACGCTGTATGCGTATGCCCGAATACGCATACAGCGTTAAGTATAGTACACCGAAAGTTTGCTAAAGCTAGGCCGTTACCATTTGCTTTGCAACAAAAGGGTGAGTCGGAATTAGCTAGTTTGTTGAAATTAAATATAATTGAAGCTATTGATTATTCAGAGTGGGGTACGCCAATAGTACCAGTGGCAAAAACAAGATGGAAATGTAAGATTATTAAATTAATAGTTTAGCTGCATGAGATTCTATTTGATCGAGATCGGCAATATCTGCATTAAAATAAAACTACTAGATTACTAGAACTAGACAGATATTTTGATTATATTGACAGTAGGCAGTAGGTATTGTCAAAACATCAGCGCTTGACACTACCTACTGTCATTAGAATCACAATATCTGACAAATCCTGGCTAACTAGTTTTAATGCAGTACGAGCGATCTCGATGAAATAGAATTTGCTCATGCAGCTAAACTATTAATTTTACCAAAAAATGTCATAATCATAAATTATTCAGTATTTCCTCTACTTTAATTTATTATTTAACTATTTTGACAAAATTCCAGAAATGAGGGCTTACTTGCAAAATCTTTCAAAAATGCTAAGACTAAACGTCCAGTTCATTTTGACCATTTTCAACAGAAAGCTTTTCAGCTCTAAGTTTGTTTTTCCCATGTTTTTCCGGAATCGCCGCCACAAAAAAAAAAACAGATACACACAAAATATTTCTTTATATACCCCTTGTAAAACAGTTGAAACGAAAAGCTTACAAGAAGCTTACAAGCAACTATTCCAAAGTGTAGAAAATACACCAACATATAGTTCGGTGACTTATTACTATATCTCTGTTTAATAAAGGGCGCATCGCTGCGAACATTCCGCAAACATGAACTTTCATATTGAAACAATGTATAAATTTCAATCTGCATACCCTTTGTTCACATTCTTCAAGCTGGACCCGCCGCCGCTGGCTTTTCAAATCTAAGGCAAAGTAAATATTTAATTCACCGGATTGAATATTTTGCCGTGTTCTTGCTATAGACGACATAAAGAAACATGGAAAGAATCCAATACCGTTTTGCAAGCATCGTGCACTAGAAAGGCTTTCTTTAAAATAATCGAGTATTGTTATTATTATTATCTGGGAATAGATGTTGCTGTCTCGTATATTTCGTTGTTACTGTTTCGATGGGCTGACGATATAATAAAGAACTAAATCATTTTATAGTTAGACAGCCGTTGTAGTTTACATTTCTGAAGACATTGATCAATCTAATTCGTCTGAAGTATACAGTAGTGAGTATTCTATGATATAGTGGGCACTAGGAGAAAAGAAACTATACAACGATTACACAGTGGGTTGTTACTCATTTAAGAATAGTTCTGGCACTTTTTAAATTGGTGTTGTCTTTATGTCGGCCTAATTCCATAAATTATGACAATTACAGACGGCGTTGGGGGCTAGTAGATAAAGAATGGCACTTCTAGACCCGCCGCCACGCCGCCACGAAACCATCCGACTAAAACCGAGCGCGCCCGAATCGGGAAACGTAAGTGTATGAGTCACACGTCGATGTTAGAGAGAGCACGCACAGGTCCGCGCGCTAGCGGTCCCCCTTTAAAAAGCAAACCATTTAAATTTTCGCGCCATAAGTTTTAAAGTGCCGCCACGCACCATTTAGAGTAAAAAAATTTTAAAATGTCGCCACGCATGCGCAAATCGCCGGTTTATCAGTTTAAAAATCCCGCGCGCTAACGGTGTGTCGGCAACCATCTTGTGCACCATCTTCTTATTTTAAATGGGTTGCACACCATCTTCTTATTTTAAATGGGTCGGACTTTTAAACGATGCCGGATTCTTGTTTTAAATGGGGTTTGAGCGGTCATCTTTGAACACCGTCTTCTTATTTTAAAATGTCAGCTCCAAGTACCATCTTCTTATTTTAAACTGTTAACTCTTAAACGATACCATCTTCTTAGCACCATTTAAATATTAGGGTAAAAAAAAAAAAAAAAAAAAAAAAAAAAAAAATTAAAATGTCGCCACGCATGCGCAAATCGCCGGTTTAAATTAAATTTATCAGTTTAAAAATCCCGCGCGCTAACGGTGTGTCGGCAGCCATCTTGTGCACCATCTTCTTATTTTAAATGGTTTGCACACCATCTTCTTATTTTAAATGGGTCGGACTTTTAAACGATGCCGGATTCTTGTTTTAAATAGGGTTTGAGCGGACATCTTTGAACACCATCTTCTTATTTTAAAATATCAGTTCCGAGTACCATCTTCTTATTTTAAACTGTTAACTCTTAAACGATACCATCTTCTTGGCACCATTTAAATATTAGGGTAAAAAAAAAAAAAAAAAAAAAAAAAAAAAAAAAAAAAAAAAATTTTAAAATGTCGCCACGCATGCGCAAATCGCCGGTTTAAATTTATCAGTTTAAAAATCCCGCGCGCTAACGGTGTGTCGGCAGCCATCTTGTGCACCATCTTCTTATTTTAAATGGTTTGCACACCATCTTCTTATTTTAAATGGGTCGGACTTTTATACGATGCCGGATTCTTGTTTTAAATGGGGTTTGAGCGGACATCTTTGAACACCATCTTCTTATTTTAAAATATCAGTTCCGAGTACCATCTTCTTATTTTAAACTGTTAACTCTTAAACGATACCATCTTCTTGTTTTAAATGGGGTTTTAACAACCATGTTCGAACACCATCTTCTTATTTTAAAATGTCAGCCCCTTTTGTCACTTCCGGTCGACACTTCCGGTCGGCACTTCCGGTCGCAATTTTTCATTTCCGGTCCAGATTTCCGGTCGGCACTTCCGGTCGCCATTTTTCATTTCCGGTCGGCACTTCCGGTCGACATTTTTCATTTCCGGTCCAGATTTCCGGTCGGCACTTCCGGTCTCAAATTTTCATTTCCAGTCCAGATTTCAGGTCGGCACTTCTGATCACAATTTTTCATTTCCGGTCCAGATTTCCGGTCGGCACTTCCGGTCGACATTTTTCATTTCCGGTCCAGATTTCCGGTCGACACTTCCGGTACAGACCCTGTATAAATTATACAGACCCTGTATAATCCCAACAGAACCTGTATACAGACCCCGTATAAATTATACAGAACCTGTATATCACAACAGAACCTGTATACAGACCCTGTATATCACAACAGAACCTGTTCTCAAATTTTCATTTCCAGTCCCTATTTCCGGTCGACACTTCCGACTATCATTTATACAGGGTCAGTATACAGATCCTGTATAATCACAACAGAACCTGTATACAGACCCTGTATAAATTATACAGAACCTGTATACAGACCCTGTATAAATTATACAGACCCTGTATACTGACCCTGTATAAATGATAGCTGGAAGTGTCGACCGGAAATCTGGACTGGAAATGAAAATTTGAGACCGGAAGTGCCGACCGGAAATCTGGACCGGAAATGAAAAATGTCGACCGGAAGTGCCGACCGGAAATGAAAAATGGCGACCGGAAGTGCCGACCGGAAATCTGGACCGGAAATGAAAAATTGCGACCGGAAGTGCCGACCGGAAGTGTCGACCGGAAGTGACAAAAGGGGCTGACATTTTAAAATAAGAAGATGGTGTTCGAACATGGTTGTTAAAACCCCATTTAAAACAAGAAGATGGTATCGTTTAAGAGTTAACAGTTTAAAATAAGAAGATGGTACTCGGAACTGATATTTTAAAATAAGAAGATGGTGTTCAAAGATGTCCGCTCAAACCCCATTTGAAACAAGAATCCGGCATCGTATAAAAGTCCGACCCATTTAAAATAAGAAGATGGTGTGCAAACCATTTAAAATAAGAAGATGGTGCACAAGATGGCTGCCGACACACCGTTAGCGCGCGGGATTTTTAAACTGATAAACCGGCGATTTGCGCATGCGTGGCGACATTTTAAAATTTTTTACCCTAATATTTAAATGCTCCGTGGTAGCACTTTAAAATTTATGGCGCGAAAATTTAAATGGTTTGCGTTTTAAAAAGGGACCTTTAAAATAAGAAGATGGTGTTCGAACATGGTTGTTAAAAACCCATTTAAAACAAGAAGATGGTATCGTTTAAGAGTTGTTTAAAATAAGAAGATGGTACTCGGGGCTGACATTTTAAAATAAGAAGATGATGCTCAAACATAACCGCTCAAACCCCATTTAAAACAAGAAGGTGGCATCGTATAAAAGTCCGACCCATTTAAAATAAGAGGATAAAACTTTAAAATTTTTTACCCTAATATTTATGGCCCGTGGTGGCACTTTATAATTTATGACGCGAAAATTTAAATGGTTTACGTTTTAAAAAGGGACCCATTTAAAACAAGAAGATGGTATCGTTTAAGAGTTAACAGTTTAAAATAAGAAGATGGTACTCGGAACTGATATTTTAAAATAAGAAGATGGTGTTCAAAGATGTCCGCTCAAACCCCATTTAAAACAAGAATCCGGCATCGTATAAAAGTCCGACCCATTTAAAATAAGAAGATGGTGTGCAAACCATTTAAAATAAGAAGATGGTGCACAAGATGGCTGCCGACACACCGTTAGCGCGCGGGATTTTTAAACTGATAAATTTAATTTAAACCGGCGATTTGCGCATGCGTGGTGACATTTTAAAACTTTAAAATTTTTTACCCTAATATTTAAATGGTCCGTGACACGAAAATTTGACGCGTCTTAAATTGTTTGGCTTTCAGCATTTGCCGAGGAGCAGGCGAAAACCACAGAAAACCTTACTCTGAAAGCACATAATATATACATAAAAACATCATAATACATCTATATAGTATAACATACAGAGACATCTACTCTTCACACTTCAAGATTAATAAATGTAAAAACAAATGTAAAAAATATGAACCATATTATAAATCAATATATGTGTCAGTATAACAATCATTATTTTATAAATATAACAATAGAGTCAACCCCTGCTGTTATTTACACCTCATTATTAGTAAATTAGTAAACAGAATCCTAAATCAGAATGTAAAAACAATGCGTAAAGTGTTTTGGTTAGGGTGAATGTGTTTTTTAAGGATTTTTACTGATTTGAACCGTTTACGAAAAGGTTCACACCTGGACCCATTCAACCAATATTGGTATATACATATATAAAGATAGATCAACAACCGACATAATAAAATCGTCTTGTCGGGTCTGGACCCATCATTATTTAGAAATACATTGAAATAATAAAGTCCCATGGTGGAAAGGAACAAGGGAATTGCTGAGTACACCGATGATTATCGTCTTGTGAACACAACACCCTTAAACCCTCGCGATGCATTTTATGGAGGATGAACAGGGTACTGTTACACATTCTACGAATGCAAACCAGGGTAACAGATCAGATATATCGATATTTGCAGCTTATATTCTATATATTATAATTTCCAATCAAACACCCAGAAGTTTATGTTGGGGGGCGAGTGGTCAAAACTAAAACTAGTCGAAACAGAAGGTCTGATCAAATGTATTATTTTACCCCCCAACATAATCTAAAGTGCTACCCTCTTTGGCTTGATAGCGCAACTTTGTTATTTAGCATTCTTAATAATAATATATATAAAAAATAGTGAAATGTGTCACCATCTATATGCTAGCGGTGAAAATGTTAATGAAGCAGGTAAGATGATGATCTACTTAAAATAGCTGTAAATTTGGTTGTGGAATTGTGTGATCCAAGTTTCATAAGGCGGTAAAAATTTGAATTAAAATATTTCGTGATGATATATATAAGAAATTTTATCGAAAGAATAGTAGCATCCGCCCGAGATGTATCAAAATAATCATTGGTTTGATGGTACATTATTCAGTTGAATTTTAGATGCTCAAAGTATCACTACTCTTAATTCACAATATTTGATAAGTTCTTTGCGTTCAAAAGTGCTTCTGGGAAAAAAAAAAAAAAAAAAAGGTAAGAAGTTAATTTTATTCTTAATAATCATGTAACTGATTTGTTTAATTATTGTGATAGAATGGAAATGGAGAAATACATTCAAGAGATGATTGATAGACGTATTAAAGATCATTTGTTGGCGACACCTCCACAAACATCGCATGAACAAGCTGTAGCAAGGGAAATGGAGGATGGTTTTCAAGACATTATTAATTATTGCTTACCCGAATTATCATCACCATCAGTACCATTAACCATGGGACAATACATAGAAGCAATGAACACTATGGGAGTTGCTAAAAATTATTGTGAAAATTGTCATAAGGGTTTCTCAAATCATGGTAACTTTACAAAACATTTAAAGCGAAAACATAGTGATATATTAAAAACTTATGATTGCTCAGCATGTTCAAACAAATATATTAAAAAGTATGCATTATTCTGCCATGTTCTAAATAAACACCCGGAGGATGCACTAATAGAGAAGACGTCGGGACATGTACATGCTGAGAAGGAGCAAGGCCACAAGAAGTGTTTTTATTGTGGTTATTGCTTAGATTGTGATAAAGTAGATTTCGCTCGCTTATCAAAGAGTGATTCTTATGACGATAATACAAACGTGTGCACATATTGCAGTTTAAAAGATTTTCATTATTCACCTCGTTCTTAATCCTCGCGACTTTTTTTTTTTAAGTAACCGATCATCTCCTCTCTATACGTTTTATTATATGCAGATGTTGAGAAAAAAAAAATACATTAATTAGTTACGTTACAGGTTTATTTGTTACACATTTAGTTATAATATAAATACAAATAAAAAATTACTAAGCAATCATTGTTTTATTTCATCTGTAGAGGTTTTATTATAAACATATATTATATAAAATACACAGAAATACAATTTTTATGTATCAGTAATATCATAATGACCCCACACCAACGTAGTGACGCCATCTTCGTTAATATATCGTTTAGTGTCTTTAGGTGAAAGAGCTAACTTATTTTGTAAAATAGTGAAAATTGTATGTCTATCAGACTTAAATAAAATTTGATTGATATACAAGTGCTTACCGTAAAATAAACACCACTCATAGTCTTCAAATGTAATGTAATATTTTACAGTAGATTTTTTTTAATGCCTTTAACCCTTATGACTAACACGATTTGTATACATTTAGATCGTAACCCAATAAATTCAGTCATTATTCTACCACAATTTTCATCTTTGAAAACCCCTAAAACAGCATTTTTCTGTCTGGGTATACCAAATTGGTTATCTCTACAATAATTGGATGTATCAAATTTATCTAAGTTTTCATTAACATCCGCATAAACATCGTGTGTTGATAGATGCAGTAAAACTATCAGTATCCATGTAACACAATTTAACTTTTCATCATATTTAATCTTTAAAAAATCAGCATCTAAACGGAATTCTACCAAATTATCTAACA